>CAKALU010051672.1:0-21167 GCA_916700995.1 Hozukius guyotensis | reverse complement strand
ACAGTGTTGGCCGCGGTCGGAGGACGCGGGGGAGACCGTAGCTTTGGTCTCCAGGACCGGAGTCTCTGCTGTACTCTGCTCCTCTGCCTGCCTTCACTCACACACCGCGCTCGTTCTCTCTCGCTCTCTCTCCACCTCTCACGTGCATGCGCGCACACTCCACACTGCAGAAGAGTTAGTTTAGCTCTGAGAATATCTAGTGAATGTTCAGTGGACGTTTGTGCAGAAATAACTGCTGCAGCTCCTCCAGACCAACAGAGGTTTCCCGTGTCTTGTGAAGTGACGGGGCTCTTCAGAGAGAAACGTTATCGTCTCCGACCAAAACTCCGGTGTCTCCCCTGTTCCCTCCGGCCGCGGTCGGGAGGCTGAGGCAGGAAAAGCCAACACTAGGATCAGCATTGATTCATGGAGAGACCTTCGTCTGGTCAGCTAACATTACTGCCAAGCAGGTGAAATATAGAGTGATATTGTGCTTTTATCTGACGTGTGTCGCCTTCAGTAGCTGTGTCGCCACAGCTACTGAATTGAGCCTCTAGCCGGTGTGATAAATCACATCTAGTGCGTGTAAAAGTGAAAGTGCTGTGTTGTTGTGTCGGGCAGATAGAGGATAACGTGGACTGCAAGGTCGAAGGCACTCCCATGATATGATAAAACACTTTCGCTCTCTCTCCTTGAGATAAGATCTGTTGGAGCAGATCAGCTGTGGAATACGTGACAGACAGTTATTTGCTATTTCATATTCAAATAAACCATTATAACTATTCAAAACATTAAAAAAAGATCCAAATTGTTCTCATTCTGTAGCTTAACTGTGTTTGTAACAGTAGTCTTGTTATAGGCTATCACTCTTCCCTTTAGTAAAGTACAAAAGTAGGTTAAAGTTTAAAGTAACTTAAGGTCATGCAGGTTGTGACGTGAGAGGAATTTCTACATTTTACAGCAGATCTACAGTAAATGTGACCCGTATGAATATGCCAAGTCAGTTTATTGGTATCATTGGTGCAGTTAATCTGTGTTCCCTGAACAATTCATTTTCTTCTTCTTCCACGTCTCGATCCCAAGCCATCACATGAGTAACTGTTTACAGATGTTTTGTTTGGTTTAATCTCCCCGTGTGATTCTGTTTGGGAAAACTCTTATTTCCGAGGTGGGAAAACCAGTTTGTTTCACAACCCAGAAATACCAGTATGGACGTTTGTAAAGGATCCTGTTATACTGTATAGCGGCACCGGTACTTTTCCACCCCGTAAGTGACAGTCTACCTGTTTTAATGTGTGAGGGAGGCGATCCGCCCGTGGAGTTGCATTGTTGAGGAGCAGAGAGAGGAATGTGGATGAGCTGGTGTGTGAATGCCCCCTTCTGGTGGATGTTGGCTCCACAGCTGCACGGCTCAATAGGAGGGAGGGAGAGTCAGAGATGTGATGTGGGGGCCGGGACAAAGACAAGCATGGGGCCCCTGAAGGTCTACTACACCTTAACCATTTTCTATAATCCATCTTGTCTATGAATCACCTTCAAGTTGTGACGTTTAAGCATTTTTCCTTTATTTAATTAGGCACTATAATCCCCCATCATTGCCTCCTTTGTTTGTCATTACCAGCATGGGTATGATATGATACAGCAGTGAAAGTAGAATATATTTGGCTTATAATTATGCCTCATATCTCACCAGAACATTCAATAATGTCCCCATTCCAGTTTTGTCTGTGGATCCAACATTCAGATCGTTTTAATTATGGTTGCCCCCTCTTAGTCGACTAATTGGTCATTTTGATCTTAGTCGACTAAGATTTCTTTAGTAGATTAGTCATTTTTTAATGCTTTTTCATGCTGGATGAAAAAGGCAGTGCGGTGCGCCTCACGTTTTCCACTTGCAAAACGCGCTCTGTCTGATCAGGGCCTTTGAGTCGCCTCACGTCGCCTTTTTTTGCACTCAAACACGCTGCAAAGACTACAGCCGACGGCCAACTACCCTGCACGTACGTTCTGTGCCTGTGTGAGAGGAAATAACTCTCCACACCAGCAGGCGGCGGTAATCTGTATTCGTCATTCAAAAAGGGAAACAGGAAGACCGAGGACGGCGGATATACAAGCCGTCGTTATGATACGTACATGAAACAAAGCGGTGTCTGCCGACCATTTTCACACCACTCTCACTCACCACTTAGCTTCATTCCAGATGGCCACGTGGTTGTGAAAATATCCGTGTTTTGGAACGATCAGATGAGATGAAGATGATATGTGTGTGTTCTCTTGACTCTTGATTCGTTTAAGCTGAACAGCCAATCAGAGTGATTTCTCTGCCGATTCAACATGTTTGAAATGGCTGAAAAACCTCCAACACGGGCAGACTAGAGTCGACGGTGCGGAACACACCGTAAAAACTAGGCTGACAGACGCTCACCAACGGCGGACCACCGAATGGTGTGGCAGCATCATTACATGTGGACTCAGGCCAGCCTCACCAGGGGGGGTATAATCTCAGTTAAACTCTGACCAACCAGCAGAAATCACTAATACAGCAGTAAGATAACAGTCCCTCACTGCGCCCGTCCTTGTTAAAAGCAACATAGTTGGGGGTTGAACCCTGACCTTTGTGGTAGCGGGCAAATACTTCTTCCACCTCACATAAAAAAAAATCACACGACTTCAAATCATGTGCCTGAGGCTGATTGCTGATCACAGTGTTGTTGACTACACTGACTGAGGGCCTGTGGTTGGGTAGTGTCATTTTTAAGCCCTTTAGCACTGTAACTGATCACAGTCTATACAAATATATTTCACTCTGACAGCTCAGTGAGAGATCTCCCTCCCCCCGTCAAAAGCCTCCACATTTCTCACTTTGCATATCTCTCATAAATGCCCTGTCTGGTTCTTACTAGGAAAATAAATTCTCCCTCTTGTCTTGACTCCATAGAGAACGTCCTGTTCTGTTACCATCGCATGCTGACAGCATGATTACAACAGACATGGCTACATTTTCTTCTGATACTGTGTCTTAGCTCAGATGTCTGTCATTCCTTCCCTGTTCTGTCTTTGTGTACATGTTGTCCCTATATGTCCCGGTGAGGACACGACAAAAACCCACTAAGCCGCTGAAACAATTCCTGACAGGCACTTTTCCAAACAAGGAGAAATTGCATGTTCCTCGGGAACGCACGCGACGCATACCCTTCATTGTCGTCTAGAGGTTTTTTTTGTAAGGGAAAATAGCCGGGGTCCGCAGCCAAACAAAAAGTTAAATATGGCTTTAGCAGCGAAGCGGCTTTACAATACAGATTCCAGAAGTGGAAAGCGGGTCATTCACGTCGAGACGCAGGACATGTAAAGCTGATTTGCGGTCTTGTGGTGACAAGTTTGTTCGAACTTTGTCAAGGCCAAATAAAGTCATGTTTTTCTCCCCAAATGATTTGCTAAATCATTAACCCATTCTTGAGCAGCGTGGGGTCCTACGTAGATACTCTTAACATAATATTTACCTGAGAAATTCACCTCGCACAGGGCGGCTTCCTGCTCTGTCGATGTTTGTCGAGTCCCTCTGCACATGCAGTTGGCTTTGGGTCCATCCTCTTGATTTGCTATCTATATTCTGACATGTTTACGCCTTATCAAGGAACAACAAGAACATTACTCTCACTTTATCGTGTATACATTCTCAGAAAACCACTTTTATGCTTGCGGAATGATTGAAACCAGGTTTCCCTCTGCTGTAAATCATCTCAAAAGAGGCCTCTTCTCGTATGTCTTGTAAACAGGAATTTTGGCTCGGACTGCGGAGGTATATGTACGGTATAAACAGTCGTATATAGCTCCATTGGGGTCTATCTAACTGTACCCTGGCGGAAACTGCGGAGGGTGAAAGCTGCGACCAAGCAAGAATTCCGCTGTGGATTAATAGCTAAGACCTAAATTCCACCCTCCACATCCTTAGAGAGCAGGTTTCTGCTCCACGCAGAAAGCCACACCGCTGTGGAGGCATGAATGCGCATGTATACTATGTATACAGTATATATAAGAGGAGTAGCTTATAGTGGGAGTGTGGATCAAAAGGCTTAAGAAACAAAGGCGGCTTCTGATGGGAGAGGAAACCTGCTGTTGTTTGACGTGATAGCGAGTGTTTTGTCTACATTACAATGACGTGGTTTCAGACCACATGTCTAGTTTTTTAACTAATTGCTTGCATAAAGTAAATCACATCCCACTGAGGAGGTTATGAAAGCAGAACTGCGCCTGAACAAGTAGGACCAGTGTTTCGTGTGAAATAAATCACCTTTCCTTTATTTTTATCCTGCGTCTTGCTAACAACAATCCCCCCACTGTTATCCATTGGGAGATTACAGATGAATGTGCCATGTTTACTTACTGCTGATTAAATCTGCCATTGGTAAGCTTCAGCCTCTCAGCGGCATGGCACTAGGGTTCGGGTTAAGGAGGGCTTTCCCTCTGCAGGGTTGGAGTTACGGTTAAGGCGCCAATACACTTCATCAGAAGTACTTGGCAGACAGTCGGCTTCAGAAACCCCTCCCCATCCTCTCACACTTTTCCAATGTTGGAATTGGGGGACGCTGTGTCTGACAAGTTCAGCAACTTCCCGAAACTGACAATCCAACGTTCACGCCCCCATCACACAGTAGTTGGTCACCCCGCCTTCGTGTGTGGCTGTTTGGAACATAAGCATAACCCAGCCCTTAGGGTCAGTGAGGGATTACCCTCTGCCAGGTTAGGGTTGGGGTCATGGTACGTGTCCACAGCCTCCGTGCTTTCCACGCTCCCCATTCATTGTCTATCTAAGCAGCCGCGCAATGCATTCTGGTAGCGTGGCGTCGCGATTCGAGAGACTAGGCGTCACGACGCCCGCTCCTCATTTGCATAAAGTTGAGGGCTCGTCTTCTTTATGCAAATCACGGGCGTCTGACGCGACTCGCCGCCTCTCGAAACTCCCGAGAATCCTTTAAAATAAACGTTGTCGATCCAAAAGAAAGACAGATTCAGCAACTGCATGGATTATTTCATGAAATAAGAGAAGAAAGTTTCCAAACGAGCCTCCATACTGGTTCCAGTTTGAAAGCTGGGCGCAGCAGCCAACGGCGGGAAAGCGTTCGTCCAATCAGGTGGGGACAGCCTGTGTCTAGCGACAGCCCACCAAGCGTCCGATGTTGGGAAGCGTCGCGTCCCCTCGTGATAAAAAAAATATCGTACATACACGTACCATCAGGGTTAGTGAGGGATTACCGCCTGCCAGGTTATGGTTGGGGTCAGGGTTAGTGAGGGTTTACCCCTCAGCAGGGAGGGCATGGCAGCCGAGGCTTGCCGTCAACACGAGGCAGCAATGCTTTGAGCTTAATACAGAAGAAAAACCAAACAAGGCGGCACAAAGGGATTGGCTTTGGCCTTTTATCAAAGAATTAGAAATCATCTTTAGTCAAAAGGAATTTTTGTTTAAAGCCCTTAAGCTGCGACTATGCAAGGCATCGAGAAGCACGGCGGGCTGAACAATTAAAGGCAAAGTAGCTTGAACATCTTTGATCGTCTGCCAATCACGCTACTAATAGCCAAATTATGAGATCTTGTTAGATCAAATGTGACAAGAGGGAAAGACTTTTCTCTGTTTAACTTCTAGAATTAAAAGCAAGGCAGTCAGTCCAAAGTATTTTTGAAGAGGATGTAACTGGAGCTTTAGCAGTACTACAGATAAGCAAGAAAACGGTTGCATTGGAAATCTTGAAAGACCTCCAGAGACCAAACACTTAAGAACCACAAACACATTTAACCTTATACAAAAGAGCAAAAAACGATCCGCCTCCTTTATCCTTATGCTCCCAGAAAGTATTCTCCTCTGTGATTGTTGTTGTGCCAGCCACTTCAGATGTCCTTACGAGCCAACTGGTTTTCGGCGATATGGAGTTGTATGAGTTGCAGACCTGTCCTATCTTGTGTAAAGGGTTCGTGTTAGATTTTTGTAGAAAAGTTGTTAGGGAGAGCATCATCTCCAGCCGAAGATCAAAAAACGTAAACCTTGTTCCCGGTCACTTATTAGTCGGAAGATGTTCAGATAAGACAATTAGCTAAGAGCACCTTATTTACCAGGTACTCTGGAGGTCACAGCATTGATGTCGTTGATAACAGAGGGACAGCTTTTCTCACGTTACAGTGCGTTCTCTACAGGGTTTTCAATTTAATCCCGTCCACGGTTATAAACAAAGCTGGATTACCAACCGGACAAAGTGGGCAACTGCACCAGAGTTCCAATAGTTCTGCTAAAAACTGTTGACAGTGAGGTCTGTGGATTGTCCAGAGCAACTAGGATATTGTTTCCAGAAAGTTAAGGCGCTTATGAAATGTTCAAATGTCACTTTTCATTGCTTGGGCACTTTTAACACCGGGGCCTCCGAGTGGATCAATCCGGTCCTGTTTCTACCTAAGACCGGATGACTTTCTTTTTCTCTTACTGTAATCTTTGAATCCAAAATACATAAAAAGAAGATTACAGTTCTGTCTCGTACAGAAGAATAAAGTCAGAACAGGAATTTGGTGCAGTGCCACCACTGCTGTGAATAGCTTTCCTGTGCAGTCAAATGTGACTCGGCAGACTAGGTGGGTGTAACTTGGTGATGTGGCACCACGGCGCACCAGCCCCGTCCTGGAAATAGTGCTCGCCTCCTTCTGCGGCCTGGCGTTGCACAACTATTTATTCAGCCTCTGCTGCTAGTGTTGCACAGCGGCAGGTCACCTCCACACTACCAGAGCTGCCAGCAGAGAGCCAGAGAAGCTTCACATTTCACAGAGGAATCCCAAACCCACCACACCACCGGTTGTAGCTGGGATGACTCACATCTAAAGCTCTCACCATGAGAAAAAAAACTGAGTGTACAAGTCAGCATTTCACAAGTGGAACCCACGTTATAATTAGATCAACTGTGGCTTCTGCCTCTCTGAACATGGGAAAATAGTGCCAAACCTGATGCAGTGGAAGATTTTTTTTCCTTTGGTCTCAGAAAAGCAAACGGCAGATATATTTGCCCCGATGCTGTATTTAAACCTCATTACAAAAAGCTAACATTTAACATTTTCATCCTATTCATCCACCGGCTGGCAGGTACAAGAAGCACTTTTCCTATTTACTTGTCCCCGACCTTCAGCAGCAGTGATGCATGGGCTAACACTCAGGGACTTGAGTCACACTGTGCTGTACAAACACAGCGGTGACAGTTCAGCGAGGATCAGGTCAAGTAGCGAGAAGCGACTGTCTTTGTCAAACAGTGAACAGATGGCGAGTTGGTCGGCGCTGTGTTTGCTGAACGGCCAGTACCCGCTGGTCCACTGCACTGCAGAACCTGTTCTTTTGTAAAGGGTCTGTTCACAAAAAAATTCCCCCCTCCCACACCCAAATTTTTCCATTTAACTCTAGTTAAGTAAGGAGACTAAGGAGGAGGAAGGAACTACTTTCTACTGACAAAAATAGTCCCTATGTAAACTGTTTTTAGTTCTTCAAATGCAATTTTTCAAAGCTCCATTGTATTAGGGAGGTCGTAGAAGTGCCAAAAGCAGTCCCGATACTGATACCGATACCTGGGCTTTGGGTATCGGCCAATACCGTGTACCGAACCGATACCAGTGTTTAATTAATAAGGAAGTGACTGGGATCATTCTTTTACGTGTAAGGCAACATCAGGCTTGACTTAAACATAATTTTCTTAAATTTGTAAAACAAAATTTAACAAATAAATATTTTATTTTATTTTATTTATATAAACAGAGTTTTTATTTATTATTAAAATAATAAATTGTACACCAGAAACTTGATAAAAAAAATCTTCTAAATTAACAGAATTTTTATTTATTATTAAAATAATAATAAATCGTATACCAGAAACTTAATAAAAAATCTTCTAAATTAACAGAATTCTTATTAATTATTAACATAATAAATCATACACTAGAAACTTGATAAAAAATCTTCTAAATTAACAGAATTTTGTATTTATTATTAAAATAATAAATCATACACCAGAAACTTGATAAACAATCTTCTAAATTATCAAAATTTGCATTTATTATTAAAAAAATAATAAATCGTACACCAGAAACTTAATAAAAAATCTTCTAAATTAACAGAATTTGTATTAATTATTAAAATAATAAATGGTACACCAGCAACTTTATAAAAAATCTTTAAAATTAACAGGAATTACAATTCAAGTGTAAACTTTTTTTAATGCAGCAACACATTGGACAAAATTTAAACAGGAATTAAAATTTCAGTATATAATTTATATAGTATATAAACATAGAATCGAATTAAATAGATCGGCTCCATTGTCACCGATACACGATACCTTGTCAAAAGCTTATATCCCAAAACTTAAGCACATAAAACCAAAACTATCTGCATGGTTAGAAACAACAAGGAGTTACTGAGAAAATATATCATTATGTAATTTGGATGAACTGGCCCTTTAAAGAGTGAAAATATGTCTCTATTGGACAAGAGATGTCTCCAGTTTCACATGTATTATGCATTGAAACAAGGCAGAGCGAGGGTTATAAGATCCTGAAACAAATTAATTTGCATCAGATGTGAAACTTGACTCCATGCATCTCTCCACTGAGATTTTATTGTTCTCATCTGGAGCCGATCAGCACCGCTGAGACGTCATGGCCGGCCTGGCTAAATCTCCCATAGTTACCGTTTGCTGAAACCCAGCTGGGCATTAAAATGCAGCGAGGTGCAGGTTTTCGATCGTATAATCATGTAATAGGCGAGGCAGACTCCGAAGCACCTGTTCTTTTAGGTAACATGTGAAAACAAAGCCATTAACTTTTATTGTTGTGCATTAAGAGATGAGCATGGTGTCCACGTGGATGGGTGGGTGGCTGTGCGGAGGCCGGTCACGCTGTGTTCAGACAGCGGGCAGAAATGATTTGTTTATCAAAGCTGCTTTGAGCGGCTAATCGGATTTCTGCAGAATTACCTGCAACATTAGTTGTTATAGTAACAATGCTGGCAGGTGCATGCATGACTAAAGGTTAATTTAAAAACCTTTTCCATCCTCATTCTGTCCCTGTTCTGTCCGTAGCTGCAGCAATAATCTAGACATAGAGGTTCATTTGTATTTTTATTAACCACTAGGAATGGCAACGTTGGTCGGTCGACATTTGAGCTCAAAGCCCTGCTGTGTCTAAAGGTCCACACTAAAAGATGCTTCAAATCTTAACAGATGATGAAGATCTTAGAGAGCCCACACATAACGACATGTCATGTTACATTTAACAGTTTTGTACTTATAGTGTGTGGAGAGCAACAATTTGGCCAAAACAGCCTAAACACCACACACTAACAGATTCATTCATGAACAACTAGAGTCCCGACTGAAACAACGGAAGTCTCGCAAAATCTCTCGCGATCAAACGTGACTTTAGTGTCAACAAACTTTGCGGACGACAGGCAGGAAGAATTAACGATGTTAGTTTTTACTTTGTACTGAAAATTCACAAAGGATGGATGGATGAAGTCATGGAGACACGTTAAATAAACACTTGTGTTGTTGCCACAAATCAGCACGTTGCTCCTCCATTTCTGAGCTCCATCTCACTACGACTTTATGCTTCTCGTTTTGCATTAGCTAAATTAGTGGTTGTCATTCCCTCTTCAGTCAGTTTGGTTTTCTATTGGCTGTCGTTCTTTCCCCGCGTCATCGGCTGTCCTCGTGGTTTCCCACACACAACAGGAGATCCGATTTGAAATCGGTGCGGCCAGGATGGGCTTCCGAGCCGATCGGGGGATGTAAAAAACACTCTTAACATACCTCATACCACAGGAACATCTGGCAAGATAGTCTTTAGAACATCAAACAATCAGGTCTTGGCTGACGAACGTCAGGAGAGAGGAATCAGGCCCAAAATCAGCTTGATTCTCGTGTAGTGCGTACTGCTAGCGTGGCTGTAGCTCATACACCGCGAGGGCATTTTATTCACCTGATTTCTGTCTTCTTCTCCTCAGGTCGGACCTTCTTGACAAGCTCACCGTCCCCTCTCCGGCACCCAGCCGATCCCCGAAATGGCTGCCCCCCTTCCTGAGACGCCAACCAGCTTCAGAAGCGACGAGAAAAGCCTCGCCGAGCCTGGCGTGGGCACGACCCGCTGAGGCTTCAGGAGCGACGAGAAAAGCCTCGCCGAGCCTGGCGTGGGCACGACCCGCTGAGGCTTCGGAGCGGAGAGCGGCGAGAGCTCGTCGCCACGCCCACTCGGGATCGCGAGGCGGTCACCACTACAACAACCACCACCACGCCCAGCTGATGAGAGTGGGTTGCGTCCTGGGAACCTGCCAAGTGCAGAACCTCAGCCACCGGCTCTATCAGCTCATTGGCCAGAGCGGCAGAGAAGACTCGTCCCCCATCAACCCCAGGAGCCCCCATAGTTTTGGATGAGTTAGTTGATACCCCCAAAACACCCACAGCAAGTCTATCTATATCCCCATTTATTTATCTCTTAATGTATTACTGGTAGTCGCTGCATTAGAGTTTGATGTAGTTTGTTTATCTATCTCCCCGTAAGTGACTGTTGTGCCTCTCTACTTTTTGTGCGGATTGATGGATTTGAAGATTCAAATTCAAGATCATGACTGACTTGAAATCCCCAAATTTCTCCCACCACCCTGAGGACCTTTTGAAGGACGTTCAAGTCTCGTCAAAGTCTTACTGGTTCTCCCTTCTGAACGCTCAAAAGAAGGCCTCCGCTTGACGTCTTAATCCTGTTGATATGAGAATGAAGGCTTGTCCTCGAAACCATCCAGCGGCCCGGTCCTGTCTGCCAGCTGACCTCTCCGAGATCTCATTGATCAAACACTTAAGCCCTTAATGTGGATTTCAACCTGCACTGAGCTGTCGAAACCGATATATTCCCAAAGACCCCGTAATTGACCCCAATGAACCCTTTTACCTCTTTTTTTTTTGTGCCCCCCTTTGTGTCAACTCCCAAGTCGTTTCACAACTGCATACAATCACGATATGATGATATATCCCAAGAATCTTCCACAAGCTTTCAGTCGAACTGGGAATTCGTCACTCAGCAGGACTTTTGTGTTTCAGGGACCGCAGTTTACGTTTGAAACCAGCCACAGCACCGCTCGGGTTACACCCGAGTTTCAGAGAGTCTGAGGACTAAACCACATAAACTCCACGCGGAAAATGAAAAAAAGAAAGTCAGCATCCAGAGCCTTGGAAGGAATCTACACAGAAATTCAGGATCAGTTTCAATGTTGCATTACAGTAGCCTGTCCGCCAACGCAGTAGGTAGCAAAGTGAGCCTTGGAGCCACACGGATAAGAGCTCCGTCGCACCCCCGCTGACATTTTCCCCCCGCCGGAGGCCAAGTCTGAAATCTTAGCCTTTTCACGTGATTCATAAGTTGCCCTTAGCGAGTCAGGACTTTGGGTTGACAGCTGTTTAATAAAACTGACTTAATCACTTCAAGCGTATGTACCGCCACAGCAGGAGAGGAGCAAGGCATGTGGCTTCTACACATATGCACAGCCTTGAAGATATTAAAGGGTCAGTTCACCAAAAAAAAAATCCCCTTAGAAATGTTGCTGAATTATTTTAATGCCATTTTTTAGTGCACAGACAAAATTACATTCAAAACCTGTGTATTGGTGTGGAGGTACAAATCTCTAAAAGTTGTCCAACAGTAATGTTGCAGAAGAATTGAGAATTAAAGGTCAACTCTTCCTTACAATTTCCTATAGACCCTTTTTCTGTTAGCAAACATGATGACGTATTTTTGCGGGCGGATCTCCATCTATTTAACTCTTCGCCGATATTGTAGCTCGCTATAGAGCCTCAAGTCACAGTTTGTCATCTCAAATGTATGCAATATTGATTCTGGCATCCTACAACACAGCAAGAAGACAATTTCCATGTGTAACTTTAGCCTAAACTCTGAGGTGATTCGTGTTCGCCTCCAGTCTTTCCTTTGCCTCCAGATAACACCGTGACGTAATCATGACGTCGACACTAAAAGGGTCTATAGGCAACACTTAACACATTGTAGTATATAGGCCAACATCATTCTTTTAGTATGTTTTGAAAGTAGTCCTGAGACGACTGTTACATTGCGGGTTTCTTGTGCGAGACCAGAGCGACCAAAATGTTATGTGTGCCCCAATTTCAAACACAAAATAGCGTATAGCGCCATCATAAAAACCACACAACGCCCTGACATTTCCTTGTGTGAGGAATGTCCGTCTCTGAGATGGTGTGCGGGCGATGGACTGAGAATAACTGAGGTCAAGCTCAATTCATCAAGCACACTCAAATTTGACAAGCCTTAAACGTTCCACACAAAAAAAAAGTATAAAAACCCCACATTTATGGCGAGAAATATAATTATACTACATATTTTTACATACTTCTAAACTTCTATTCCGAGACTGTACTATATGGTAGCCTGATTCTAACCTGCAGAGAGTGGTTGAGTGTTTCATAGTAGGAATTAGAGCGGTACATGTTTTTGTAGGCCAACCAGGAAGTTAGCGTCGCCCCGGGTTCCCTCCACAAAAAGCCAATAAGATTGTTCCATTGGGTTTTGGATTATTGCAGAAAATAAACTCTGTGGCAAACAAACGTTTATGATAATTACACGTTTTGTTCTGTAAAATAATCTCCACAAATTAACACCACTTTTATGATTTTTGAAGCGTAACATCTAACTAAAAACCCATTCAAAAAAACCTTCCAGACAACGGAACCAGAAGTGCTAAAATACTAATTTCCTGTTTTTTTAGGTCTCATTCCTGCACCGCTCTATACAGACCAAGCTGTCGGTCATTTAGATATATCACATTTCATATTTTACCCCTTGTTATTTTGCATTTCATTTCACCAACATGAACGTTTTGGTATTCCTTAGTTTGAACTCACCAAATACCTGGCAATACTTGACAAATCGAATGACTTTTACATGTGATCTGCATCATATAATAATGTATTCTTTTATATATCTTAATCTGTGTCTTCTGATTTTACTTTCTTTTGCCTATTTTTTTTATTATATATATATATATTTGGTCTCTCAGCCCCATCTCGGCTCTCTTTTCTCTTCTGTCTATAATCGTGGAGGTCACAGGGTAATAATAATAATCAGTGGTTCTTATAGTCTTAAATCTAATCTGTTCAAAGGCTTGCTGAGGTCAAACATGCCATTCTCTCTCTGCTGTAATGGAGCTAATCAATGTCTCGTGACGGATCATTAAAAGGCTTTTCAAACGCTGAAAAAAATCCTGGTGGATCTCTCTGCTTTTTGAAAATGTTCCATTTCAGACACACATGAGGTGTGTTTGTGTGTGTGTGTGTGTGTTGAGCTGCTGTACGTAGCCTATCGGGACACTTATCTGCTGTGTTTGATCTGTGCTCCGGACCATTGTGCGCACCAGTCTGTTTTTTTGTTTTTTTGTTGCAACGTGTGTTTTTTGTGACGTCAGGAGTTGCGTCACGTCGAGTTGTGTGAGCACGACCGTGAATACCTCCCCCGTAGAAACACCTTTCATGGCTCTTTCTCTGTTGCAAAATAAGAATGAGTGTAAAATGTCTCTGTTGGTTTTGTTAGATAGCGTACAGTAGATCCAGGTCGATCTCAGTAAGGTTTTCTTTTTTAGCAGATTTTTCTCCTTTAGGGGGGGTCACAGGAAAGCACTTTAATGCAAACACACGTGTGTCGATAGTTTCTCTGATTCTCACTCATTGTAATGAACTCGTGAAAGTCGGACAAGGCTCGTCTCTTGTAAATGTTGCATTTGAGATTGTGTTTGAAGATGTCTGTGCACTCCGTGTGGCGTCAGGATGACTGTGAACGTCGTGTGCACCTGTGAATATATATATACACATATATATATATATATATTCAGCCAAACTATTTAAAGAAAGTTATGTATTTAAGTTATCTTTGTATATTAAATATTTGTATGTCACCAAAGACTATTTATCTCAAAGTCTTAACTGTAGTTGAAATGTTACTGTTTGTGAATGTCCTTCACTTTGTAAAATAAAGAGCTATACTGTAATAATGTGATGGAGTATTTAGAGAGTGTGTGTGTGTGTGTGTGTGCATTCCTAAAATATGGAGGACCACAAGAGTCACATGAATATTAATAAAGCATTTAATTGATTAGTAACCAATTGTACAATAAAAAGAGGCATTATTAAATTTGTTTACTAATGTATTTATTTATCTATGAATAAATGGACTAAATAATGTTTTTGTTTATTATTTATTATTATTAAGTAATTAATTATTTGACATTTTAATGGGCAATTAAAGGAAGAATTATAAGAGGAATTTACAAATATTAATCCATCAATAAATACTTCGAATGGGATTTACAAAAACACAATAAAACAGTCAATAGGTGCATTATTAAATCATTCATTGCAATAACTACATTAATAAATTCATAAATAAATAATGTAATTTAAAAAATCTATTTAAAAATGCAGTTTAAAAAGAGAAATAAATAACTGGATGCACAAATTGAATGAAGAATAAAGGTTTTAATCAGGCATATAAAAGATTTGCATTTGCCTGCTGCTTTTTTCTAAACGTATTAGCTAAAAATGTAAATTAGCCACAAATTTATTAATATAAAAAATAGTTATTAATCAATTAAATGCTTTATTACTATTTCCGTGACACTTGTGGTCCTCCATACTAAAAGACAAACATGATAGAATCACACGAAGCTTTGAAAAACTAAATGCACCACAATATTCACAAAAATTGCAAAAATATGTGATTCAAGCATTTAATTGATTATTAACCAATTGTACAATAAAAATAGCCATTATTAAATTTGTTTAACAATGTATTTATTTATCTATGAATAGATGAACTAAATTACATTTATTATTATTATTATTATTATTATATTTATTTTTATTTTTATTGTTATTATTATTATATTTATTTTTATTGTTATTATTATTATTATTATTATTATTAATATTATTAATAAGTAATTCATTATTTGACATTTAATTAATTAATGGGCATTTTAAAGAAGAATTATAAGAATAATTTACAAATGAAATATTAAACCATCAATAAATACTTCAAATTAAAAAGGGATTTACAAAAACACCGTAAAACAGTCAATAAGTGCATTATTAATTAATTAATTACAATAAGTATGTTAATAAATTCATAAATAAGTAATTTAATTCAAAAAATTATTTGAAAATGCAGTTTAAAAAAAAGAAATAAATCACTGGATTCATAAATTGAATGAAGAATTAAGGTTTTAATCAGGCAGTTAAAAGGGCAACGTCTTTTTCCGTTAGCATTAGCATTTTCCTGTCATTTAGCTTCTTTATTTAGCGTTAACGTGACACTTTGGGCCTTGCAATAGGAGAACGAGGCAAAATAATGCAAATTAGCCACAAATGTATTAATATAAAAAATGTGTTATTAATCAATTAAATGCTTTATTACTATTTCCGTGACTCTTGTGGTCCTCCGTACTAAAAGACATACATGATAGAATCACACGAGGCTTTGAAAAACTCTAAATGCACCAAAATATTCACAGAAATATGTGCTTCAGTATATTTTTTTAAATCATCCCCAGCCTCCTCCGTGTTACTGTGCCCTTGACCTAAACCGTTCTGACCCAAAGAAGTCAATCATTACAAGTCACTGCTTGACAAAACCAACAAATGTAAATGGCGTGGGACAATAGTGAATGAGTCATTGAGAAACACATGATCGTGGGCATCAGCAGCCACATTGGCGGTAAAGGTCGTATGACAGGACGGAGTTAATGAGTGACGGGAGGTTTGGTCAACAGCGGACAAGCTATTGGTTCGTGTGGTGATTAATGTTGAGCCATATTTATATTTTCAACATAAACACTCTAAAAACTATATGTACACTATCTATACTTGCTCAGCACCAAACCACACAGTTAGACACTAGCTGCAGCTTTTAGCAGCTAAAGAGCCAGATATCTCCCTATAGGATATGGTAGGGACCAAAAACTGTCATGAGTCCCCCCGACTCTATGGAAGTGTAATTCTAAATCATGGGAGTACCGCGGTTTTAGGCCCTTCTGTGGTTTTTAAAACTAGAACTACACATTCCTTCTCCGTCTTTATAATTTGTCCCCGTCACCATGCTCTTAGGTTTTATCACTATGTAAATAACAAATACCAAAAAAAAGTCAACCAGCATAAATTATGTAGCTGATGTAAGTTCAGCCAGCAGAAACTGTGTCACATACCAGCGGACAACCTCTACTTACATCTACAGTTTAGGCTCGTAGTCTGAGACAGAAGTATTCATGTCAATCTCTAGACCAGCTAAAAAACAGTTACATCCTCCAAGTGGTAAAAAAACAAAGCAGATAAATCACGTTGAGAGGTGAAAGCACAGTTTGTGCCGACACTAGCGCCGGTCGGGCCAAGTGACTGGAGATAGGTGACTTATTGCAGTGATTTAGTGGAAACTCACAGATATGGTTCATGTTGCCTAATGGAAAAAAGCAACTGAGAAATACCCAACAACATTTTACACATGACAGATCTGCACAAACGTGGGAGCAGCGCAATGTTCCACAGCATTCAGAGGAATGCAATCCTGCAGACACTCAGTGTAAATCTGCCACTAACTAACGAAGAGGAAGAAGAAGAAGAGATACAGAGAGAGAAAGTAGATACAAGCTCTGACTGCTTCTTCGGGAACACCTCGCTAGTGCAAGCTGGGAGTTCTTTATCCTTCTGAAAAGAGGAGGAAAAGAGATGTGTCCTAAGTCCAGGGCCGGGTTAAGGCATATAGGCTGTCGCCGAGGGTGCCACCTTCTGGGGGGCGCTGGTCGCCTACTAAAAAAATAATTAAATTAAATTAAATTAAATTAAATTAAATTAAATTAAGAAATAAATAAAATAAATAAAATAAAATAAGATTAAATAAGATAAAATAAAATAAAACAAAATAAAATAAAATAAGATAAGATAAGATAAGATAAAATAAAATTAAATAAAATTAAATTAAATTAAATTAAATTAAATTAAATTAAATTAAATTAAAAATAAAATGCCAGTGGGCGCCCTTCCTCATTTTCTGCACTGAGGTAACAAATGAACAAAATAAAGAAAGAAAGAAAGAAACATTTCACCCCAGTAACTCTTAAATATGTTTGCTTTATGCAAATGTATGTATATATTTATTATTGTAAATCAATTAACAACACAAAACAATGACAGATATTGTCCAGAAACCCTCACAGGTACTGCATTTAGCATTAAAAATATGCTCCAATCCTAACATGGCATGTGATGAACATGAAGTGGGCATAGATAGATAGATAGATAGTAACTTTATTGATCCCAAGGGGTCAGAGGTCAGAGGTCAGAGGTCAAGGGACCCCTTTGAACATGGCCATGCCAGTTTTTCCTCACCAAAATTGAACGCAAGTAAGCTCCGAAGAGGCACGCCGTCCCTGACAGCAGCGATACCGGGAGCCGAGCGATCGGCTGCCCTACTGCTGGAAAAGAGGGTTGATGAGGTTGATCAGCAACAAGAGAGTATAAAAAAGCTCCTACAGATCTTCAGAGTCGGGTGATAATTCTCCGTGGCTCCATCAAGGTGCTTAGGGGGAAACCAGATGATGTCAGTCTGTTTCTATGAATTTCTTCCATTGTGGTTCATTCATCCTCTCTTTCCTAAAAAGGCCAAACAATATCATTTATCTATTAATGGAGAGGACGATCACACTATAGTATATTCACACACTGCCCAGTCATGTGGGTTTGATAAACAGACAGAAGGCAGACACAGTCCTCACCTCACGCACCTGTCCACAGAGGCCTCTGGATCCACGCTGACCCCCTCTTCACTGTCATAACATTTACATTCCAACACACGACACGACTCAGGGCCAACCTTTACGCAACTAGCACTGATATACTTTACCTCCAACACACGGCCAGGCACATACTTCAGACTGAAACACCTGTTAATGTCGGATGTATGTTGTTGGAATGCAGCTGATTGAGAGTGACTCGCGAGAAGTGAAACTGCAGATTGCTTCGTCAGACTTTCACCCAGACCACTGTGTCCCTCGAGATTCAAATATATAATCGCATGATTGTCCATAGGTAATCGCAATTAATTGCAAATTAATTGTACGTTTTTTATCTGTTCAAAATGTACCTTAAAGGGAGATTTGTCAAGTATTTAATACTCTTATCAACATGGGAGTGGACAAATATGCTGCTTTATGCAAAATGTATGTATATATTTATTATTGTTTATTATTTTCCTTGTTTAAGGTTAATACTTGTAGAGAAGTCCCTGTATAATTTAATATAATATAATATAATATATTGAACGATGAAATGTCTTTCTCCGTTTTACAGCAATTACTATTATTTAATAAATAATTGGTATAATAATATTAGTTATGATCTGAATTTATTGAAATAATGGTGATGATACAGCAATTGTAAAAAACAAAAATATTCTAATTGTTAACCAAGACATGCCGTCAGTTTTATTGTTTGCAATGTGAGACACATATGGTTTTTAATAAGTATTGTACTTTTCATGTTTTATATACCATATCATGTTAGATATGAACATCAATAAGATAACATTAGATAACAATAACGAACGTTAGCTAGCTCTTATCCGAAGTTACGGAAGCAAACTTTTTGTAAAGACGTAACGTGAACTTGAACAGTTGATAATGTGACAGATGCTTAAAGGAAAACATGATATGATAGTACTAGTTTTAATAATAATATATAATATAATACCTTAACAAACCTTTAAAAATGGGTAACAAATATATAGTTTCATTTTGTTAGTCAGTTTTGACACGGATAAACAAGAAAGCTAATTATTTAGCTCAGCATCAGTGTTAATTTCCTTAACGAAAACTATGACTGAATATTAAGGCTGTCAATCGATTAAAATATTCAATCGCGATTAATTGCAAATTAATCACGCACATTTTTTTATCTGTTCAAAATGTACCTTAAAGGGAGATTTGTGAAGTATTTAATGCTCTTATCAACATGGGAGTGGACAAATATGCTGCTTTATGCAAATGTATGTATATATTTATTATTATAAATCAATTAACAACACAAAACAATGACAGATATTGATTCACAAACCCTCACAGGTACTGCATTTAGCATAAAACAATATGCTCCAATCATAACATGGCAAACTGCAGCCCAACAGGCAACAACAGCTGTCAGTGTGTCAGTGTGCTGACTTGACTATGACTTGACCCAAACTGCATGTGATTATCATAAAGTGGGCATGTCTGTAAAGGGGAGACTCGTGGGTACCCATAGAACCCATTTTCATTCACTGATCTGGAGGTCAGAGGTCAAGGGACCCCTTTGAAAATGGCCTTGACAGTTTTTCCTCACTCAAATTTGGAGCGTTATTTAGCCTCCTTCGCGACAAGCTTGTATGACGTGATTGGTACCGATGGATTCTGAGCCCGCTACAACCTAAAATCGCAAGTTGCGTTAAAGATATTAGTGGCGTTAAAACGTATTTGCGTTAACGCGTTATCGCATTAACTTTGACAGCCCTAGTTCCAGCAAAATCATGATTTTTTTTTTTTTTTAACTAAAACAAGTAGTTTTGTTTTTATTTCAATTTACGTTACAATTACGTTTTTAAAAATGTTTAAAAAACTTTTTTACCGTAAAATCACACCCAGAATTCGGACATTCAAATAAAACATAAGTAGTAAATTCAGATTCAGATTCAGATTCAGATTCAGACAGCTTTATTGATCCCAAGAAGGGCAATTCAATTCACAGCTTACACCGTCACAAACACACAGACAACATCCAGACAAACATGCAAAATGTTACATGTCAATCACAGATCAGTAAAAATGACAAACAGAGGTCGGTGAAGGACAGCAGATAAGTTAATACAAATATATAATATATTATTAATATGTATAGTATATAATATTATTATTAAATATATTATATATAAACTAAGACATGTCAAGACAAAAACAATTAAGGTAATTTTTAAAATAATTTTTCATTTATTTTTTGTTCAGCTCCTCACGAGCTGTTTATCTGTTGAATTTGTTGTTGTGGGAGGAAACCAGAGGATCTGGAGTAAACCCACAGCCCAGCTTTTTGACCAGGGGAACCACCACCCCGGTCTGCCACTCCTTAGGCACTGTCACCGACTTCCACGTAATGTTGAAGAGACGTGTCATCCAAGACAGCCCCTCCTTTGCCTCCGTCACGGCTGCTGCTCTTCGGGCCTGTCGGTATCTTGCAACTGCCTCCGGAGTCCTGCGAGATAACACATCCCGGAAGGCCTCCTTCTTCAGTCGGACGGCTTCCCTGACCACCGGTGTCCACCACGGTGTTCGAGGGTTGCCAGCCCCTTGAGGCACCCAAGACCTTTAGATCACAGCTCACCGCCGCAGACTCAGCAATGGAAGCTTTAAGCATCGCCACTGAAACATGACACAACTGTCATATTTCAGCTTTTTTTGTGAGAGGTAACCAGAGCACCGGGAGTAAATCCACAACAAAGAGGTGAGATGAGGTGAGAAATCATTTCATCCACATCAATACACCGTATGGAGAGCAAGCTTCAGCTTTTTTGTGGAAGGAAACCGGAGCCCCCGGAGTAAACCCACAACACAGCTCCTCACATGCTGTTCAGCATTTGGTTTTCTTGTTGTAGGACGTAATGCTCTCGGCTGATGTTCTCTTTCTTGGCGTTCGTCGCTTTGCACTGATCTTGTAAAGTTTCTTGTCTTCTCCACCTTTTATGGAGCACCCGGTTCTCTCGTCGAAGTGAATCATTTTGCCGGCTCATGGCATTTTTTTGCATCTTCAGCAACTGATGTGTGGCCTCCAATACTTTCTCACTTTGGAGTCTGCTGTAGAGCGCCTGGATCTCGTGGTCAATTGAGCGGTTTTCATCGTGCAATAATTCATTTTCTTCTGCAAGGACAGCATTCCTGTCTTTCAAAGCATGTTCCTTTGCAATCTTTTTGTCCATCTCCTGAATTTCATAACGCAGGTTGTCATTTTCGTGAGTTAGAACCTTTTTCTCTGCTTTCATTGATTTATATTTTGCTTGCAAAGCAGTTTTGTTTATGACCTCCTCGTTGAGCT
>CAKALU010051669.1:0-29651 GCA_916700995.1 Hozukius guyotensis | reverse complement strand
TTTTTACATGTGAAGTATCTGAAAACTATCAATATGTGAATTTTGCACATATAAAAAGATGCTCCACGTGTGAAATGTGTTTCACATGACAGGATAAATTCACATGTGCTTTTTTGTAAGGCTCAATACACAATATTAAGTCTAAAAATGCTGGAACCAGCATATATACTTCCCACCATATGTGCTGTAAGGTTTTAATCATAGTATTCAACTCCTCCTATATTGCCCCCAAATTCCCAGAAGAAAATACAGAGAACTTAACCTTATGTGCCCTTAATCACAACAGAATAATACAGACATGTGCAATCAATGTACATGTACAATAAAATCTAGAATATCGAAGATATTTCATGCTGTAGCTTGTGTTGTAATGGATGTGAGGGGTTATTTTGTCCAACCCCTGCACATTTTACTACTACTGATTTTAATTGAAAACCACCACTAGAGGGCTATGTTATACTCTTTAATCTCAAACACCTTCCTTCAGTGATTCCACCAACTACATTATAACTCAAAATGTCTCCTTTTTATTATCTGATGTGCTCCAAACTGATATTTTTAACACTCTGTTAACTTCTCCTTCAAAACACTGTAAACAAAGCACGGTCTTCTGGGAAGTGTAGTCCGCTAAACAAAGGTTCAAACAACATCCTGCCTGAGCATTGCAACCCGGAATAACTACATTACCCATAATGCAACCTGGTCACTGAACAGCTGAATGTTGTATGACTGCGCAGCTCTGCAGCTTCTTGCACTTCCATAAAGTGTTGTTGAACACTGTTTTATGATCTTACAGAAGAAGAAGTCTTGTGTACATCTGAGTGCTTTTGCAGCAGCATGTCTGAATATGTGTCATTCCAGCATGGAAAGCCTCGTTTCGACCAGGTACTTTTATTTTCATTTTTCAATCGATTAAAGTTCACTACAGGAACCATGTCTTCATATGTGCACTTCATGTATCATATGTTAACGTTACCTGTTAAAAGCTCATATTTGTGACATGAAATACCTTTAAATACGGTATATGACAGTATACATTCATTGTTTTTAAAAATTAAACTAGTATTATAACTTGAAACTTGCTCTTTGTAGGTATTTAAGCATCTTGGTCAACTGTAAGTTGAAAGTTCAGAAGTGAAGTTGACCCTTGAACGCAGCGCAACGGTCATCTCTCTCTTCAGAATGTCTGACTAGCTCAGGGGTCAGCAACCTTTACTATCAAAAGAGCCATTTTAGGCAAAAACTAAATAAATAAAATCTGTCTGGAGCCGTAAAACATTTGAGCATTATGATGAATGTAACACAGTTTATAGTCTAAATATATAGTGTATAAGTTTAATGCGGTGAGGGCCAAAGAGCAAATGTACTACAGAGTATTAGGACCACATTGAGGGAAAAAACACCTGTGGCAGTTAAGTCAATGAAAGTCAGCGTCAGGCTCGCGCTTGCTCGCTCTAAATAGACATGAACGAGCATCGCTCAAAACAGTGAGGCGACACACGTCAGCTAAAACCACAATATCACTCTATATTTCAGCTGCTTGGCAGTAATGTTAGCTGACCAGATGAAGGTCTCTCCATGAATCACTGCAGATCCTAGTGTTGGCTTTTCCTGCCTCAGGAAAAGCCCGGAAAAGATCCCTCCCACCAGCACCCGGTTGGAGACGATAACAATACTCGCTGCTGAGCCCCGTCACTTCACAAGACACCGGGAAACATCTGTTGGTCTGGAGGAGCTGCAGCATTTATTTCTGCACAAACGTCCACTGTTCATTAACTAGATATTCTCAGAGCTACGAAGTCTTCTGCAGTGTGTAGTGTGCAGGCATGCACGTGAGCCTCCGGTCCTGGAGACCAAAGCTACTGTCTCCCCTCGCGTCCTCCGACTGCGGCCAACACTGTTTAACTGAAGGCCAGCCATGTTTAACAGACGGGCTTCACTAAATATAACTTTGTGGTTTTGCTGCTTCCTTGTAGTTTGTGTTGGAGTCTGAGTCTGAACAGCGTAGCCACACGCGAGCATTGTATATTGTAAATTACCCCTTTGATTAACAAAATACATAATAGTAATTATTAGTAATAATAAATAGATTGCATAAAATAAATGGTGCTACATACCTTTTACAGATTGTTTAAAGTAACTCTTGTTTGCATATATTTTTGAGTTTGTTTTTAAAAAAAAAATATGAAAGCAGAGTAGATGTACTTGGATGTGGAATTTAGCCAAGAAAAAAAGTCATCTTAATAATGCTTAGATATATTCATGGCATGAACTTTAAAACCAAACAATACATTCAGGGAGGATATGATCAATAATAAAAGCACTATCAGACCAAAAATAATGTACATGAGAGTGATCAATATCACTTTGAAATGTATTATGTATCTATGCTATAGGATGACAAATGACTAGTAAAAACAAGATCACATCCAAATCAGGTCACATTATCTGACGGGTCACAGAATACAGTGTAACACCGATGAAGCTGCCTTGGAGTAGAGGTAAAAGGAGTCCCTTCTCTCCCACTGCTCACAAGTGTTGCCCCAAACTGGTCAAGTTGGAGTGGCACTCGTGAATAATTGAATTTAACAGATGAAAAAAACTATTCCCCCACGCCGTGTTTTACCAACCATCCATATGTTCAGGAAGTCACAAGGCGCGGCAGTGAGTCAGATACCAGATTTTCATCCAAATTAGCAGTTAGTGTAATTAAACTCCAGTTAGGGAGGGACGGCGGGCGCCTCTCGACGCTGCGTGGTGTGTTTCTGCATCTCCAAAATTATTCCTTATGCTCAGTTATGAATAAATGAACGAAAGGTATTTCTGGCACAGTCATTATAGAAATTAATTGCAAATGGTGTGAGTGGATTCGGGTCCCTAAAAGATACAGATAGGAAACAGTTTGTCTGCTGCATTAATGAGGAGGCTCCACCTGGTGTGTTAAAACAGCTGGCGTGCTGTGATATCGCTGTTTACTGGGTGACAGCTGGAATCTCTCTGCCTCTCTCTGCTTAAAGAAACCATAAAAAATGTGATTTATTTTACCTGTATAGTAGACTGAAAGTACGATTTTCTGAACTTTCTCCTCCCGATCTATTATCTTATGTTTAGGTGATGTTTAGATGAAAAACAATTGTTTAGTGCTATAAACAAAATGTCTATTTTAATTGACTTAATTTTTTAATTAATGTGGTATCCTAGATAATGTTTAATGTGTTTTCTTCTTCTCTTAGAACACATTTTTTGGTCGGTTCAGGCACTTCCTGGATGTGATTGACCCCAGCACACTCTTCGTGACAGAGGTACACAAACTTAATGATTTATTATAGGGATCTGGTCTGAGGAAAGCTAAACTGAATCATCTTTTAATCCGTGTTTAACTAAGACAGTTCCTATTTATCTGACAGGGACTACATGCTTGGCTTAATGGCACCTCAGTGGGAAGGGAGAGACATTTCACTAAGGTGTCCCAGGTTAGGTTAGGCATCAGAGTAGTGAATCTGTAATCGACTTCCTGCTCATTTTGCACTTGCAAGACAAAACTATTGCTCATGAAATGACACCCCATTGGTTGTGAAGGGAGGAAAAGCGGCTGTTGATTGCTGATGAACGCAAGAGCTGAAGCTTTGTTGGCATGTGTTATAGTGAGGTAACAGGCAGGTATTCAGTCTAATTTTTCCATCTTTATTAGAACCGTCAATCGATAAAAACATTTAATTGTGATTAATGCATGATTGTCCATGCTTAAACGCACACTTTTTATCTGTTCAGAATGTACCTTTAAAGGGAGATTTGTCAAGTATTTAACACTCTTATCAACATGGGAGTGGACAAATATGCTGCTTTATGAAAATGTATGTATATATTTATTACTGGAAATCAATTAACAACACAAAACAATGGCAAATATTGTCCAGAAACCCTCACAGGTACTGCATTTAGCATAAAAAATATGCTCAAATCATAACATGGCAAACTGCAGCCCAACAGGCAACAACAGCTGTCAGTGTGTCAGTGTGTCAGTGTGTCAGTGTGCTGACTTGACTATGACTTGCCCCAAACTGCATGTGATTATTATTGTTATTATTATTATTAAGTGGGCATGTCTGTAAAGGGGAGATTCGTGGGTACCCATAGAACCCATTCTCATTCACATATCTTGAGGTCAGAGGTCAAGGGACCCCTTTGAAAATGGCTATGACAGTTTTTCCTCAACAAAATTTAGCATTATTTAACCTCCTTCGCGACAAGCTAGTATGACATGGTTGGTACCAATGGATTCTTTAGGTTTTTTAGTTTCATATGATACCAGTATCTTCACTCTACCTTTTAAAATTGAGCCCGCTACAATCTCCGAAAGATCGATTGCGTTAATACGTTAAAGAAATTAGTGGTGTTAAAACAAAACACCACAGAGCCAACATTTACTGAAGAGAAATGAACAGAAGAGAAACTAAAAGGCATCGAATTTGACTTGGTAATTACAGTTCTTAAAATGTCCTTGACCTTGTTTTAATAAATCATTTTGACATGACTAATTTATTAACATACTTAGGGATTCTGTGTTATGACCTTTTTGGCTCCGGACCGTTCTCTTGTCGGCTCGTCGTAACATTTCTCCGGGTCTTTGTTGTGTTTTTGGTAATTTTGTTCATGGAGTCATCAGTGCTCTGGTGCTCTGGGTAATGAAGCTGTTAGCGGGCTCTTTGGTGACAGTAATAGCGGCAGTAGCTCCTGGGATGTGATGAGGTGTGGACATGTGGGGCAGCTGTGAGGGGTGGAGAGTGTGTACGCTCACACACACACACACACACACACACGTTGCACCCTGCTGGGCCAGGCGTAGCCTCAACTTGCCCCTAATGACGAGAGTGGAACAAGGATGGCCGTGATTTTGCATGCAATCGCACACACACAACCTCAATGTGCGCACAGGCAAAAGTGCACACCTAACACTATCGCACACAAGAAAGGAACGTGCACACACACAGATGGCAAGCTCATTAGAACAAATTGGGCCACATGACCTTGTATTTTGCTCAGCATTAGACAATGATCACACCACAGAAAGCTGCTCATTGCCCTTTAGGAAACTCATTTGTCAACTGAAAATCAGCATGAAAGTTTTAGTAAAACACAATTATCATGCATTGAGCTGTGTGGAATATAGAAAAACATGTCTAAGACTGTCCAGGGAAGGCTGCCCTCACTTAACTTATACATTTGACTGACTTTTATCTTATTTGGTCAAATCAGAAACGTCTGCAGGAGTCTGTGGAGCTGCTCGACCGATTCAAACAAGGAACTCTGCCTCCAGGTGTGACAGATGCTCAGGTAAAGACACACAAACTTGAGTTGTTCAGGGTGTTGATTGGTCCACAGAAGGGTTAAGGAACCAGGTGTTTGAAGCATTTAGAAGTCACAAAAGCAAGGATAGAAAAACAGCCAAATGTCTCCAATATAGACATTTAAATGTTTGATTTCATTTTTTGTTTGATGTTTTATCTATTTCATTAACAAACTATATATGCAGGGCTCAACATTAAGAATGGCCTGCTTGCCCAGCGGTAAAGTAAAATGCCACGTCAGGCTAGTAAATCTAGCAACTCGCAAGTGGTAAAAAATAATTAAACACATATTGTTTTCTGGAGATGATGATGAAAGTTGCTAAGGAGTGAGCTATCACGCTTCCTTGTATGGTGAGAGTTGCACACGCGCAGTATCGATCGGACAATCACGAGAAAAAATGGCTGCAGGAGCTGAAGCGAAGGGAGCATTTCAATTATCCTGGAAACAGGAGTTTAGTTGGGTGGCATTAGAGGATGTGGGCAAAACTCCAGATTAATTTAATATAGATTAAACATGATTAACGATTAACTTTGGTCTTTGTTGTTATTTGATGATCGCTAATAAATAAAACAATTGTTAAGGGGCAAGTAAAAATTGACTTGGGGCAAATAGATATCTGACCCACTTGCCCAATCATTGAACCCTGATATATCCAGAGCAGGTTACAAGTGCACTATCTCTGTTAAATACACCAGTAAATAAATAAACGCTTACGTTTCTACGTTACTTATTTGAAAAACCGACATTAACTGACCTGTAGAAATACTTGAGACTCTTCCGTACTTACAAAGATGTTTGTTATTTGTCTCTACAGCTTTGGCAAGCTCAAAAAATAAAGCAGGTAAGATGTGTCTCTCTTTCATTCACCTTTTTGTCTCTCTCTCAATCACTAACGCACACACACACACACACACACTACGATCACTATCTTGTATCATCTCTGGTTGTTATGGTGTCAGTAGATTGGCAAACAAAACTGACACCAGTCTTCACACTTACTTGTTCAACCCTTACCTGTTTACACAACAAACACACAGCAGAGTGGACAAAAACAGGAAAATGCAACATTAAAAGTCTTTAGTGGTGAACTTATTACACTGAAATGACGGTGAAGCAGGCGAGTGGTATTAACTCCAGTGATAATTAGTAGTATGTGCCAGAAAGACGTCTCATAGTCACTGAACTGCAGGTGCAGTGGGTCAAACCAACAGAAAATAATTTACAGTAAAATGCAAACGGCCAAAGCAACAGCTATACGATAGAGTTTTATAGAGATGATGTTTATGACTCATCTATATTAAACATAATCATTTTAATTAATTAATTATTCAACATGTAATGAGTGGCCCCTCAACCACTTTTTCAAAGTGTTTTGTTTCACACTGAACTCAGCACTAAAATACATCTTAGGTAATCTGATTACATGCTCTCAATACAGATGTGAATATACCCAAATCTCACCCAGGATGCTTTAGGATTTAAAGATG
Organism: Hozukius guyotensis; assembly: GCA_916700995.1. Taxonomy (NCBI): domain Eukaryota; kingdom Metazoa; phylum Chordata; class Actinopteri; order Perciformes; family Sebastidae; genus Hozukius; species Hozukius guyotensis. The sequence goes on along the minus strand of CAKALU010051669.1, from coordinate 22,815 downwards.
ATTGGTCTGGGATGTGTTGGACCTTATATTATGTCCCTGACTACAATGAAGTGCCGCTGGGTCAGGTTTGTTGTGTGTGTATACAGTACGAGTATGCAGAACTGGATACAATTTGGAGTTGAAGAGACAAAAAGCTTTACCTGTTTACGCCACAATGAAACCTGATCACAAGTGGTCACTTAATGCCTTTGAGAAACATTTTGATACAAGGTGTGAACAGTCTTAACTAGATCACACAATATAGACAGACCTGTATCTGGATGCAAGAGGTTTGACTTGGGCTAATGTCAGCTGCCAACTATTATTAGTTTCCAATAACACTTAAAACTTTTTAACCTCACAGCAAAACTCTTTTCCTAATTCATTTGAACTGAACCAACCCAAATCATTCTGTACTAATTATGGTCTGATTCTCGTCATTATGCTGTTATTACAGGCCATCATCCACCCTGACACGGGGGAGAAGATCCTCATGCCCTTTCGGATGTCAGGTACAGTAGCTTGGTGTGGAAACCTCTGGGGAAGTGGGATCTAGGGGCTTGTTATGTGGTCCAACATGGAGGCGTCGTTCACCCTGGGAACTGTCACGGCTCAACGGGGCTCTTCAGGTTGTCTCGGGCCTGAAAAAGGTCACACTCAGCTGGGCGCTGATTAAAACCTCTCTCCCACGGTGACGGAGAAGTTCTCGAGCTTCTCCGAAGACGCAAACACAAGTTTTTTTGGTCCGGCCTCAAAGCACCTTTTTTACAAGTGTCGTAGAGCGGGTGGGAGAGAGAACGAATGAGGGAGGAGAAAGAGACACCAGCGATTAATATGTTGGGATCAACAGTCTGTATATGTGAGACGAATGGGAATAAGCTGCAGAATCCTGTTGCTCTGTCTAACCCGTACAGATCTGCTAACCTAAAAGCAAACAGTTCTGAGTGTAAGACGGTAACAGTGACTCTCTTTTAACAGGTTTTATCCCATTTGGCACACCAGTGGTAAGAGCTTTTTTGCATACATTTCAGTAACGCAAAGTCATCATATTTATTGTAATTCATCAAAAATGTGGAAGGCCACAAAGAAGTTTATCCACATGTATACATATATAATCATACGCTCACATAAATATATTGTTTTAAACCAAGACTGGATCTCCAATATATCGTTTAGACTGTGTTGTTTTTCCCATTTGTACTTTTGTAGTCGTTTTATAAAAGGGGTTTATCTTTGTGCAGGTTGTTGGCCTCCTTCTCCCAAATCAAACATTGGTGTCAACTATCTTCTGGCAGGTAAATATATAATATTTACTTCTTGACCTATAAAACACACACATTAATCAACATTTCTGTAAATGTTCCAGTATTTGCCAGCCAGCCAATTTTCTGCTGCAGTCCTGGCAATGTCGTAAAACCAATGAAGTTGAGAAAAACAAACACTTGACAGGAAGACGCCAAAGTGGCAACAATAGCAACAAAATTAGCATTCTGAAAATAGTCCCACAATATGAATCAATAGAGAGGCGAAGTCCCTCCCCTTCCGGTGTCCCCAATGGGACCTTATTTTGGAAAAAATATGTAAGGTAGTCAACGGCGAGAGACAAATATTTTTTTGATCCCTTCTGAATTTCGCCATGAAAATGAATTCTATATAAAAAGACTGTCATTGTCTAAAACCATCATCTCATTTCTACAGTAAAATAAAGATATTGAACTCAAGGATCATCTGCTAGCTTTTCCCAGAACTTTTGGACCCACTAGGATATTTAGGGGGTAGCTGAGGAGCCGGGTGGTGGGCTTGTTGTGGGAGGGACGGGAAAATCATATCGCACCTAAATGGTTTATTGCTGCTGTTTGAGCTTCTGCATGTGTATATGACATTTTTTTTTTTTAAATGATCACAGGTATGTATTTTCCAGGGTCAAGAACCTCCATAGTCTCATTTGTTTACACTAATGAATCAGAAAGGACATAACATTGTTGGAAATGCTAAACGTAGCAGCTGTTATTACAGTGTAATACATCAGGTGTATCAACACATTTACTAACAAGCTCCTCTCCTTTTACTACAGTGGTTAAACCAGAGTCACAATGCCTGTGTGAATTACTCCAACCGCAACGCCTCCAAGGTACTGAATCAGTGAAGTGACCCAGTCCCATTTAGACAGATACTGAATATAAACAGAGCTGCATGAAATGCGTTCATATTGTAATCTCACTTACTTTTCACTTCAGCCGGCTCCAGCTTCCAAATTCGTCCAGGGATACCTCGGAGCGGTGACCAGCGCAGTCTCCATCGCTGTGAGTTCCTATAATGCCTCTGCTCTAAGTGAACAGTCCCTGTGATTGCAATGACTAGATGTCATCATACAGTAATAGCTGAGTCACTTATTGATCCATTATGTCTTTTAGATGGTCTAAAAGACATAATGGATTAATTGGGCAGACCAATATATCAGTATAATGTTGGACTTTTTTCAACTGCAAATTGAACGGTGTAAAAAGTCTGTTATTTATGATCTATGCCAAAGGTTCCCCCAGTCACCCTGCTTACCCAATAAAAATGTCATTAATCTGGGCTTCAGTGCAGAGTTTAAAAGTTTAACTGTTGTTTCAGATGCTTTTCCATCCTGACAGAAATATATTTTTAGGAGAAACACGAAATATTTTCAATTGTTTTGACAGAAAAATGGCCAAATCCAAGCATAAACCTCAGAATCCCAGCCATCACAATACCCTTATCAGTTGAACCTTTTTTTTTCTTACCTTTATGTCATCAAAGACTCAAATGTCAAAAGAGTATAACACACGTTCACACACCTGCCTGACACAGCCCTTAGTGTGGACACAGGGCTCAAACCGAGCCAATTACTGGTCCCGCTGGGCGCTCATCCGGCTGCTGCCCTCGGGCTTGACAACGTCAACAAGCACAGAAAAAAAATCGCGGGGTGTCTGGAGGGCGTAACGGCGGGCGGGGAGGGGGGCTGGAGCTCTCCAATTAAACGTCCGCTCTGGTGACGACCCCCCGCCGGGCTGGGGAGAGCCGGAGGCTGAAGTGGCGTGGTGGCGGCGTGTTATCTGAGAGCACATAGCCGTTTGACTACAGCCCTCTAGTCTGTTAAAATACAGTACTGTATTTAATTTTGTCTTTGCCACTTTTCTCCAAATCATACCATCAGACACTTCAAAATGTGCTTGTTTTTTGTTTCTGTGCTGAAAGACAAAAAATGATTTATTCAAATATTCAGTGAATTCAGTTTAAAATAGAGTCAGTGGCTGATATATCGTGTGCATCTGGTTTTCCTTCAGGTGGGGTTGAACGTGTTAATCCAGAAAGCCAGCAGCTTCAGCCCAACTACCAGGCTTTTGGTGCAGAGGTTCATCCCCTTCCCAGCAGTGGGTGAGTTCAAAGAGCTCAGTCAAACACTTCATGGGACGGACGGGGATTAAGCCCACTTCTCTACCAAAAACTAAATTAGTATATGTTTGAGTTCACAATGTAGATGTGGTCGAGTTTTTAAATAACCGGCCGGAGTAGGATGACTATAGAGTTTCTCCAGGCTTAAAGGGGAACTACGCCCATTTTCAAAATTCATACATGATGCTCCCATGGTCTAAGACAGTCATAAAATATTAGTAAACATGAACAACTGTTTCCCAAATCCAAAAACTAGAGTGCTAAACTTTTAAATTTGTGATATCAGAGGGTATAAAGTGTGGCATCGCTCCATAGACAATGAATAGGAAGAGATACGGGAACATTTTCTGGTTCACAACTGACAACATTACAATAGTATAAAGACAATTTGGGTACCAAAAAAGAAAACAAACACTCTGTGGGTCCATAAAATCAGTCTGCCATTCATTGTCTATGGAGCAGCTCCAGATTTTATACTTGATGACATCACGAGTTTGAGACTTACTTCTCTGGTTTCTGTCTTTGAGAGAGAGGAGCTCATGTTCATTAATATTGATTGGACTTTCCTCAACCATGGAAATAACATACTGGAATTCTTAATTTAGGTGGTGTATTAACCTCCATGGTGACAGGTTTAAGTGGAAAATGAAGCTGGCCCTTGAGTTATGATTGTCTCCGAGGTCTTATGAAACCTTTATTATGTAGTGTTCGCTTGTTAGCATGCTGACAATTACCCCGCTAGTGGAACATGCTAAGGTTTAGCATGCTGTGTATCAGTGTCCACCTGCCACTGTGGCTGGTGGACTCCAAACTCTACCAATAGACTACCATTGTATTTTTTTGTCTGGTGCGTGAAGCAAATCTAGCAACCATGTGCATATTTTACCATAATTTGACTGGTGACTGGGGCTAATTTCCAACCCTGCTGTGTATATAGTAATCTGAAACTACGGCTGACAAGAATTTGGTCATTAATATTTTTGAGGTGTCTTGTCATAAACTAAAGTGTTGGAGAAGTGACCTGTTGGAGGGGCTAGATGAAAAGTCAGGGCATCACTAGCTTTTTTAGGGATTATTTAAGTAACTTTAAACAAATATCGCTTGATTTTTCATGCATGTTTTCCTTACTGCTTGTTCTATTTTCAGGATGTACAAAAATAATTAAAAAAAATAACAGACCTAATATACATCTTCAGATACAGAATGAACTCATTTTGATTAATATACCTTTTAAAACTGTTGTGTGGTCCTCATAAATGTCTGATATGAGAGCCAAACACAGCTAGCGATTTGTTTCATTCTGTTCCTCGCCGTCCGGTTTCCTCTCTGCGGGGTTAGAGACGTGTTGCGAGCTCGCTTTGTCAGACGTGTGTGGAGCCACAGAGCTGATTTTCATGCCACTCTCCCACAAACACACACCCAGGGGTATAGACCCGTGTCCCAGAATGCTGCTGGCTCATAATTAAATTGTTTGCCTGCCCCCCCTTTCTTACCATGGCAGCTCGTTTAATTAAATCAACAGGTTTCTACAGCGCAGCCTTTGCCTGGTAATTGGCTGCTTGTTAGAACTCTGCTGCCGCAAACAAATTGGATAATTACCCCTAAAGTGGCATCTATGTCAAGGCCTCATTTACCTGATTTATGTTTGTTCATTGTTGTTGCTGTTGTTGTTTTGGTAGGGCCATATATAAGGTAATTAAAATGGCTAATTGAAGCGAGCGAAAGTAAAGTGCTGTTTGAATTTTCACCCGCTTCATTTTGTTTGCTTACTTAAGGCTGGATTTATTTGTAATAACCTAATCAAGCAGCGGCCTGTCATTCAATTAGATTATGAAGACCTTAACTGGAGGGAAAAGACATGCCTCGGAAATTCACGGGGATAATTAATTTGCTGTCTTTTTGAAGATGTTTATCATTATTTAATTATTATTAATTATGAAGTAATTATGTAAAAAACTTCTTTAATGCATTTCCAGTTTACCACTAGATGACAATTAGAATGTACATAAATGTAATTATTTCAAATAATTACAAATTACAGCCACATATTTAAGCAGTGAGCTGACAGACTTTGCAATAATTAATTTTATAATTACTTTATTAATTTAGTTACAAATGTTTTTTTGAAAATTCGATCTGTTTGCTGTAGTTTTTGTTATTCCTTGCCAAAAATCCCACAATCTGTCCCTCTATTAATTGGTCTGGATGAAAAAAAAAAAATCCCTTGTAGGTAAAAAGAGCTATTTGCTCAGTCAATTGAATTCCCCTCACAAAGCGACCTGCGAGCCCTGCAGCTCTTAGTAAAGATAACTCTGAACGCTGTTGTCTTAAATTAAAAAGGCTCGCGGCGCCACCACTAAACTCTCTAAAATGAGTTTTTCTTATTCCTATTAGAGTCAAGGAGAAAGGTCCATCTATATTAACATACATTTGTGTTCATTTTGGCTTTCGTGAATAAATCACAGGGGGAACGACACTGCTGTTTGTTGTCGACCCATCAGTCACCTTGGCCACGGTGTTCGTTGCTGATCTGACTGACTTGAGGCACACACACACTGAGGCGTGGCGTTCAGTTTTGTGGATTATGACACACATGACATGGCAGTGATGTGCCACATTTGGGCTTTTCAGTGAGTAAAACAAGCAGTGTCATTGAGAAGGACACTCAATGACAGTTATAAGTGTAAAATGTATATTTTCATCACAGTATAAATTCTTTTAAAGGTTCCATATCGTGCTCATTTTCAGGTTTATACTTGTATTTTGGGTTTCTACTAGAACATGTTTACATGCTTTAATGTTCAAAAAACACATTATTTTCCTCATACTGTCTGTCTGAATATACCTGTATTCACCCTCTGTCTGAAACGCTCCGTTTTAGCGCCTGTCTCTTTAAGACCCCTCCTGATAAAGCTCAGTCTGCTCTGATTGTCAAGAGCTTTGAATAGTTATTTCATTAACGTAGGAAATACAAAACTTGTGATGTTGAGATCATGAAATACTGAAATCATTAGGAAAACAAATTACCTGTGCATCGTCTCCATCCTTCCATAAAATTCCGGTTCAATCAATCGGACGACACAACAATTATTCAAGATGTAATCCCTCATTCTTACAGTGCCAAAGAACTGAGCCTCTTCTGCTGCCTGATCTTAAAACCCAGCCAGAGAGTGAAAAGACAATTTGCTCATTTGTGAACTAATAAAACATGTCAAGTTCCTGGAGGTGAGACACTTGACTTTCATTTTTTAAAAACACTCTCGCCTCCCCACAGCGAGTGCAAACGTCTGCAACGTGGTGCTCATGAGACACTCTGAGCTGGCGGAGGGCATCAACGTGCTCGACGACAACGGCAACGTGGTGGGAACGTCGAAAGTGGCTGCCAGGCATGTATGTTGCTTTTTCATCTCATGTCAGTTCTTCAGGTTGTTTACTATAAGTGACTGATGTAATGAATGCAATCTAGTGCTCACTGTAAATGATGACGTAGTGAGTTTAACTCTCAATATGAACATATTTAAAATTTTGATTTTTCTGTCTTGCCTCCTTTTGTAAACGTCTCTTTATTTTTCTGTTGCCAGGCCCTTTTAGAAACAGCTCTGACCAGAGTGGTCCTACCCATGCCAATTCTGATCCTCCCTCCCATCATCATGGCTGCACTGGAAAAGTAAGAGACGGCATCAATTTTATCTGTCATGAATTGGTCAGTTTTCTCAAACTTTATTAACGTGTTTGGCTTCTACTAAGAGATGTAGATTTAGAGGGATTGTGGGTATCAAAGCTTCAGTGATGGGAGGCAAGTTTACATTTTCATTCAATTTTAATCATTTTTTTAAATGAACTCAACCTTGTTCTTTATTCTGATATGCAGCCTGGGTTTCAGTACTGGTGTCCACTGTGTTTTAAAGACTTTAGTAGGTGGTATTTGGTCTTTTTACAAGATTTGTTCACAATAAGAAAAATTGGAATATCGCCAGACTTATAATTTAACGTAATAATCATTAGGTTCTTGTTTTAGTGTCACTTTTTCAGAAAGTGGTCATTGCTGCTGAGCTTTACAGCTTCTATTACCACAGAGACTAAATAAAATAGAGACACTCAGTTTAGAGTTTAACTAATAAACAACAGAAAATATATACTGAAAGTAGATCTGCTTCGATTCATAATGGCTTTTCGTCTTGGAAAGGCAACACAGTCAGACAGTTGTCTGTTTGTTTTCCCCCCTGGATTTTGTGCTGATTGAGTTTCTGTAGGTGGCGCCCTTTTCTTTGTTCATTCAGCCATTGTGACGTCTGCCTGTTTCAAATACTAAATGTTGCTGCTGTTGCACACATTACATGCATCACTTATTGTAGGAAAGAGACCAAGTAGAGAGGAGCATTTTCTTAATTAAAAATGTTAATTAATACTGTAATGAAAGTGGTGTTCTGGTATAATACAAGTTAGATTAATTAAACATTCAAATGACCCCTAATTAAATGATAATTCAGTCAATAATTCTAAATAGTCATAAACTTGAATATTTCAGATTCCTTCATGCTCGGAAGTGCTATTACAGTCAGTGAACCTTTCCCACCACTGAGATTCAGTGTTGTGTGATATGACTGTAATGATGTCTTAATGATGCAATGTGTTTATACGGACGTCCCGTGATCGATGGCCTGACTGTGCCTGCGGCGTACCGAGGAATGCGTCATCTTTGTAAATCCTTGACAGCACTTGTCCCGACCGCTCCGAGCAGGCGGGCTCAGGCAGCGCGGCCGGCTGCACAGGTGTGTTTGGGATTCCTGGCAGCTGCATGACTGAACGGGAAGAGAGAGAGAGAGAGAGGAAGTGTGTGTGAGAGTGAGCAGGGGGCTGTGAGCTGGACTGTGGTTGCAGGTGAGTAGTGCTCAGCTCTCCTCTATGTCAGCTCGCCTTCACTGGCTCTCAATGGAGCGAGAACAAGGGGACAGAGACGGGTCCCTGCGAGGCCCCTCCATGATGGATTACACTGCTGAGAGCAGATGTAGGCCAGTGACAACAGCTTCCCAATACGCGTATTCAAAAATTTGTTTTTATGAGTCTTAAAGCTACATCTACCTGCACTGAGAATCTCCATTTCAGCCTGAATACTCAGGTAACCTGATTTGGAGCTCATACTGTAAAAGCTACAGATAGAGCAAGATACAATATCTCTGTTTCACTCTCTGTGTTTCAATTATTTGGAAATAGGGGTGGGAAATATGTACGAAATCTTGTATCGTGTTATGTTATTTTTAGGGCTGTCAATCGATTAAAATAGTTAATCGCAAATTAATCGCACCTTTTTTATCTGTTCAAAATGTACCTTAAAGGGAGATTTGTCAACTATTTAATACTTTTATCAACATGGGAGTGGGCAAATATGCTGCTTTATGAAAATGTATGTATATATGTATTATTAGAAATCAATTAACAACACAAAACAATGACTGATATTGTCCAGAAACCCTCACTGGTACTGCATTTAGCATACAAAAATATGCTCAAATCATAACATGGCAAACTGCAGCCCAACAGGCAACAACAGCTGTCAATGTGTCAGTGTACTGACTTGACTATGACTTGCCCCCAAACTGCATGTGATTATCATAAAGTGGGCATATCTGTAAAGGGGAGACTCGTGGGTACCCATAGAACCCATTTTCATTCACATATCTGGAGGTCAGCGGTCAAGGGACCCCTTTGAAAATGTTATTTAATCTCCTTCCCGACAAGCTAGTATGACATGGTTGGTACCAATGGATTCCTTACATCCACGTTTGCTCACTTACAGTTTTCTTCTTCCTTACTTTAGCTGGCGCATTACTACATCCCATGGTGTTATATATTATTATTATTATTATACTATAAGGTAACTTTAATGTTGCATAAGAGGAAATGTGCTGAACTCTTGAACTGTTAACTATTGAAAGAGAAACTAATCTGTATAAACAGCTACAGAACTTAAACAAAAGCTTCTTCCGCTGTTGACACAGAAACGCCTCGGGCTTTTATTTAATTCCGTTGCATTTTCATGTTCATCATCACCCCCACCTCCTTCATGAGGTGTTTGTTTAGGGTTGAAATTAGAAACCTGCTTTACAGTTTATTTGTACCTATTCACATACCTCTGAATACACAGTGCAGCAGCCTCTGAAAGACTAGAAAGTAACTGAACAAAAGGTACAAAATAATGTTCAGAAAACACCATGACGGCTTTATTTCCATCAGAATTATTTGTGGCATTCATGCAAACTCACATTTAGCAGCTATATATAATCACTAAGCAGAGTGTACTACGACTGCTACTGCTCTTTGAATTTATAAAGTAGTCGTGTTTTGTTATAGTCATTCAGTGTCGTAGTATTGAATCTGTGTTTGAAACAACACAAGTCAGCAGGGATATTCTATTAATTGGTGTTCTCGTGGCGACAGGGGAGGCTCAGTCACGGTGTCAGAGGTTCATGTAAACAGTTAAACCCGGGTAAGACCTCAACCAGAATATGGCCACTAGCCAGGTTACTCGGTGCATGTGAACGCAGCCAGCATTGCGTGAAATTGTGTCATTAATTTTGGATAACATCAAGTTTTTCACCTGATTTGAAGGTTTTCAAACTTGTGCCCAAACCTTCCCTCATCACTCACAACTTTTCTCCCATTGACTTTTCTCTTTGTAACCCACTTCTAAGATGTGTATCTGCACGTTTGTGTGTGTGTGTGTGTGTGTGTGTGTGTGTGTGTGTAGCCTAATTAAACCATGGAAGCCATATGTGTTAATGAGCTCCCTCATTAGGCAGTAGCTCTCCTCGTTAGGCGGAGAGGCGTCGCTGGTGGAGGAGAGATGGAGCGGCTCTTTCTCAAGCTCCTGCTGAGTTCACCGTCCCGCTCACTGAAGAGGGGGATTAAACTACGGAGGGCAGCGAGGAGGGAGGAGGAATATGGGCTGAGACGAGAAAATATATTTCTGGAGATTGGTCTTTAAAACGTCCTTAAAAAGTCGGATTTGTTCAGATGGAGAAAATGCAGCTTTTCTAATTGATGGTTTTCAAAACTGTTACGATATTTGTGAAGGATTATTTAAGTTAACACAACAAACAAATGACAATAAAAGCAAAGATTGAACTGTTAATATGAATATTTTAAAATAGTTAATAAGCCTTTAAAGGTCATCCAACTGTTGGTTGTTGAGTCAAACTTTGCATGAACAGAGAAAAGCTGTTTTTAAAAAAAAAAAAGAGAGAGTTTGGTAATACCGTATAATGGTGCATTTCATTGGAAGTTTGTAGTTTCCTGTTGGCTCTTTGAGCTAAATGTTCCTGAACAGATACCATTGAATCTGTAATTGAAAAGCAAACTTGTGTTTGTTTTTCAAGTTTCACAAATTAATAAAACTTAAAACAATTAATTGATTAGTTGTCAATTATTAAATTAATCAACAACTATTTTAATAATTGATTAATCGGTTTGAGTAATTTTTTAAGGAAGAAAAAGTCTAAATTCTCTGATTCACGTTTCTTAAATGTGAATATTTTCTGGTTTCTTTACTCCTCTATGACAGTAAACTGAATATCTTTGGACAAAACAAGACATTTGAGGATGTCATCTTGGGCTTTGGGAAACACTGATCCACATTTTTCACCATTTTCCTGACATTTTATAGACCAAACAACTAATCGATTAATTGAGAAAATAATCAACAATGAAAATAATTGTTAGTTGCAGCCCTAAAGACTTTGATCTTCTGATCCTCAGGAAATGTTCCATTCACACTTCATAATGGAGCCATCTTTCTGACCATGGGTTGATATCTAATGAAGACATTTAGAGTTGTGTCTGACATGCAGGATGTCATGTTTCTGTGAAGTCAATAAAATCCCAACTTTCATTTTGACATGGAAGGTTGATAATTCTGCATTTTGGCTTAAATGGAGGGCATCATTTTCTTCAAATTTTCACTTCCTGTTCTTGATGGTTTCTGCCAGTAAGTGACCATAACCTGATGCTTGAAATTGGTTTTGACATATAGGACTAATTGCCAAGATTTACTCCTCTTAACTGTGCTGTATTTTAACATTTAAAACATTTGCTTTAACTCCTGCTTTTTTAAAATGTTTGTGGCATCTGCATAAAAAAGATCCAGTATACTACTGCTGTCTCTTTACCATGTAATGTATCGGTTGTGGAAGATGCATCACCAGAGCCACCACCACCACAACGCCTATCTGTACATTAACTGTAAAGTGAATAAGGTAACGGTGTGTCCCTCTCCTCTGTGTCTCACCAGGCTTCCTCTCCTGCAGAGACGACGGAGGCTCGTCCTGCCCGTCCACAGTCTGGTGTGTCTCGCCGCCTTCGGCCTGGCTCTGCCTCTCGCCATCAGTCTCTTCCCACAGATGTCCCAGGTATGTCACCCACCCTAAAAAACTTTATTCTCTACCAAGGAATATGTCTTTCCTCTTTCCTTCAACATCATGTAATAGTATATTAGTGGGCCCTCTAACACTGCTTGGTCTGAAGTTGATCTACGAAATTCTTCTTTTGTTTTTTAAAATGTAATCAATCAAACCAAATGGCTGCAGTACTGTGGCAAAGCTTTCTGTTGTTGAAGTCACTCCTCATGTTAACTATTTAGTCCTTCTTTATAGAGTAATTACAAATAAAGAGCTTTTGCTATTTATTTCATTTGAGAGAGGTGCCAGACAGTTGTAAATTGTGAAAGTTTTCATTAACTGTGAATAGGTTTAAACCGTATTGCCCAGAAAAGAATCGATCAAAAGATTCTTTAACTCAGCTCCTTGTGTTATTTTTTGCCTTTTTTCATCACATCAATTCAAGTCATTTTTATTTAGAAAGCGCAATATCACAAATTTGCCTCAGGGGCTACAGCATGCAACACCCTCTGTCCTTTATGACCCTCGCAGCGGATGAGGAAAAACTGAAACCAAAAATTAAAAAACAAACAAACATTTTAACAGGGAAAAATGGAAGAAACCTCAGGAAGAGCAACTGAGGAGGGATCTGTCTTAGAGGACGGACAGACGTGCAATAACAGACGTGGTGTGTGCAGAATAACCAACATAATAAAATTACAATCCATATGACAAAATGTATGCATATAATGTGAAACTAATATGAAAAGATGGATCCAGGAGGATATCAAGCAGCTTCCAAGGTGTTGCCAAACAGATCGAAAGACCTGGAAAGAGGACCGGCTACACAAAAACACATCCTTGCTGTATTAAATATCTGCCATGAGTGTGTTTCACTGACTGATGTTGATAACCGGAGTCTCCTGACCTCTTTATCGTTCCCCATTGAGCTTTACAGAGGCTCTGTCCTAATGAGGCGTAGCCCTCTGAGACTTAACCTGCTCTGTTGTGATCTGCCCAGAGTCTCCATTCATCCAGTGCTGAGGTCTAACTTTAGCCTCATTGCCTCAGTATGTGTCACTCTACTCATTAAACGGCTACGCCGCGGTTTTGTTTTTCACTCCATCTCTCTCTTTGTCTTCCCTCTGCCAAATGACTTGCTGACACAAGCCAACCAGCTCTGGCTTTAAAATGTTTAGGATTTAATTACCGCTGGAAATAGCTCAGACAGCCATATGGCAAAAAACTTCAGACATATGTGTCGCCAACAGTCCTGTGAAAAGCCGCCTCCCGTTCCACGGAGGGGCCTGTTTTTCTCTCACAAGTCCTTTTTTGTGCTTTGGCAAAGATAGCAGGTGAAGAAAAAAAAAGAAGTCCCTAAAAAGCAACATGAATGCCCTGCTCCCCTGGACCCCCTGCCTACTCAATTTGTCCCACTTCCCCATTTCACACCTACCAAGATGTCTGATTAGGATTCTGCCTCCAACTCCAACAGCCATCTGTCTCTGGTTCAAATATTAGGAGATGAAAACCTCAAATTAGACTTTCTTCTGCCAAATTGGCTCTTTTTGCACATTAGCAGTAAATACAGAACATTTACAGCCTTTAAGAATTATTTAGTTACAAACTGTTTCAAATCTTTAAGTAGCGGCTCATGTAGATGACTATGATTCATCTACAGCGGTCACTTGCAGTATGTTAACATTTTATATCTGACATATTGTGGCACGCATTTCTATTTGCACTAGTTGACCTTTTTGTGCTGCTTTGATTCCCACAGATCAGTGTGAATGAGCTGGAGCCCGAGATCGCCATGGCAACAGATTGTAAGATTGTGACATACAATAAAGGCCTGTGAGCGATCTCTACGGCCCCGACACGTGAAGATATAGGACCCGCCGCTCATCATGAAGCTGCCAGAGACTGAATCATGGTAAACTTGGCTGCGTTATCCAGTGAGAAGTTAGCATACGCTTACAGAGAAAGGCAGATGATACTGGGAATACATGTTGTTTACGCCAAGACAATAAGCAATAACACATAATGACATATTGTGATGAAGGATATATAGCAACACCTCGGAAATTATCATCAATTTTATAACATGGGCACTTACAAATGAAGTAACACCAAATAGCACGTCTAAATGATTGTAGGTGGTCTGGATTGTAAATACTGTGAATGAAGTCAGGATGAATGTATTTTTGTGATTTCTTTTGTTTCTTGTTTATAATTTAATGAAGGTTTCCCAAACTTCTCTTGCGACCAACCCAACAACCCACTGTCATAGGTTGTATGTCTATAAGCTGTGAGTTGTTCAATCAAAGCGTTGTTTTCTCCTCTCAGATTGTTTCATAACAATCATTTTAAAACTACAGTATTGCACAAGAAAGAAGCAACGATTAGAGAAAAGTCAGAAAAATAAACATAATTTTGTTGATCAGAATTTCGTTTTTTTCTTATTTCATACCTGGACAATCATCTTGCAACCCATTAAATTGATCTTGCGACCTCTTGTAGGGGTCCTGACCCCCAGGTTGGGAACCACTGATTTAATGGATGTAGAAATTCAGTCTGATTTTGTTATAGTGCCACTAAAGCCAAAAAAAACCCTTCAAAACTCGGAATTGTGAACTATATTAAGTTACAAAACACATCAATATCTCCTTTGAAATCATCCGATGACACTATGTTTTGTATTGAAAACCTCATTTTTAGGAACTGTGTGTAAGATTTGGCGGCATCTAGCGGTGAGTTTGCAGATTGCAACCAACTGAAACTTCTCCCGTGTGCAAAACGTGTAGGAGAACTATGGTGGCCGATGCGAATGTCCCTCTCTAGAGCCAGTGTTTGGTTTGTCCGTTCTGGGCTACTGTAGAAACATGGCAGCCGACTCCGTGAAGAGAACCCGCTCCCTATGTAGATATAAACGGCTCATTCTAATGTAACGAAATAACAACGATTCTTATTTTCAGGTGATTATACACTAAAGAAAACATACTTATTAATATTATATTCAAATTCTGCCAATAGATCCCCCTAAATGCGACACACTGTTCCTTTAAGTAACTTTAAATCCCAATATTTGCTTTAGCTCCTCTAACTGGAATCAGTCAGTCAGTCACTGTCATGCAATAAAACAACTACAGTTGGTTTTACTTTGATGCCACGTTAAAGGATTCATCTTTTAGATTTGCTTCCACCTCTGTGGAAGTTCATTTACTCTTTTTAAGCTACATTTGTTCTAATCAAACAAAGTAAATATGCACAAATATATAAATCACAGTAAGGATATTTTAAAGTCTTAACCTAAAATAAGGAGATTTTTATTCTGTAAATGTTTTCTTCTTGTTAAAATTCTACTTTGTGTTTGTATTTGCACTTGATTTATATAAACTTCCTGTCTTCAAGTATTATCTTTTGTCAGGATCTGTGTGATTAGTATGTTTGTGAGGGAACGCAGCGCGGTGAATCGACAAGAAGCCACATGCAGGATCAGTGGAGGATGCTGGGTGTACGTTGTGGCACACAACCCGGGTGAGACAAATAAAAACAAAACCCAATTTTATCAGATATCAGCATCACATTTTGGTTCTGCATGAAAATGTTCACTGTAATGTTGAGAGTTTTACAAAAATGTTACCTGATAGCTGTTTCCTCGGCCTATATTTCAACAATTTAGCTCATAACGTTGAATAATAATCCATAGTGAGTTCAGCTTTAGTACCAATTTTGTAAAGATGTTTTCTGCATTTTTAAATTCACGGATGTCTTGTTTGTATCTTCCGTCATAACTTTTGAACAAAATGTCTGAAACAAACACTCAGACATTTAAATATGATATATAACTTTATATTTTGTGAAAAGAACATTTTTTATCTGATCTCTAGCACACTTTAGTTTAATTGCAAGTGCCAGATGTGTATGCAAATATCTCAAATGAGGTAATTTAAGTCATTTCAGTCACAGTCCATAATGAGCAGAATCCAACTGTTTTGTCAGTCATTTTGAACATTATTTAAAACCTTTCTTTTTCAGTAATGAGGCTGTAATTTGTAATTCAGTGTGCTGCTCGACTGAAACTGATGCAATGTG
The DNA here is from genome assembly GCA_916700995.1 of Hozukius guyotensis. Taxonomy (NCBI): domain Eukaryota; kingdom Metazoa; phylum Chordata; class Actinopteri; order Perciformes; family Sebastidae; genus Hozukius; species Hozukius guyotensis. Next base: position 6,949 of record CAKALU010051669.1, on the reverse strand, counting down.
ACAACTGTGACCACGCTGCATGATTTATCACTCGACGTGCAATTTTATAACCAACAATAAAACGTGTAATTTGCAGTGTTAGCTGAGAAAAGAGGAGGCTTCTTTCTTCCAACAGAAAACAGGTAATCAAACAATGATGATCAAACCAGTCGTTGTGTTTCAGTTCAGCTCTCCAACACCTCTCTTGTGCAGCAGCAGCAGCAGCAGCAGCCTCCTTCCCCCACCTCGCAGCACTCTGGAGAGACTCTTTGTTTTTCATGGTGGATTCCTGCTCTCACCCTGAACTCTCCTCTCTGCTGACTCGGGCGACAGGAGACGCAGCGTTTAGGGAGACGGGCGCCATTTTCCCCTTAATTGTTTTCCTAACAGACAAATGAGAGGTGCAGCTCTCGTTAATCGTGCTGACCTTTTACCTAACCGAGATGTGATTGGCCTTAAGCACACCTGCTTGACAAAAAGACGCTTACAGTGCTTTGAGTGAGCTACTGTACTGGTTAAAATACGCCTTTTGATGGTGTTTATTTGGACAATAAGGAATCTCTTTGCATGTATTTGCACCTGCAGTGAGTATAGGATATCCTTGAAACTCAAAACAAGGCCCCTTTTGCAACTGCAGCTGTTTGTAAAAAGGTGAGACTGCTGCAGTGTGTTTTACCTTCCCGCCTCCCCCCCCCCTGTTCCTCGCTTGTCTCTCTGTTTCTTAGCTTACAAAACATCATCAGGGTCAGACGTCAGGGCTCATCTCTAAAGCCTCGGGGTCATTAGGACGAGACTCCTTCCGTTTCTTTTGACAGGTGAATACTGAGGTGGTTTGGTGAAAGAGCCGCCGCACAATAGTGACTACTTTCCCCCTTTTTCTTTTTCACAGGTTTCACCGTCTGGATGGGAATTATTTCTGTGTTCCCCTTCTGCTGGAATTCAGAGGAAATACCGGCCGACAGGTAACACACCTGACACCTGTGCAACTGTCCTGCAACATTCCTGACACCTCAGTCTCCATCAGTGGCTCCCAACCTAAGAGAAACCTATTTATACCGTTCATTTTTATCCTCATTCTCCTTTAATTTTCACTTTCTGGGTGTAGGGATGTCTTTTAGCTTTAGCTTTTAAGAGGAACTATTATGCTTTGCAGGTTCATACTTGTGTTTTGGGTTTGTACTTGAACATGTTTACATGCTTTATTTTTCTTGTACCGACTGTGCTGCAGCTTCTCTGATCGGTCAGCTGCCCTCTGTTGTGATTGGTCAACCGAACCAAACTCTTCGTTCTCTGCTCCTGCTCCGCTCTAAAGGTCCAGACACACCAAGCCATCAGTCAGCCATTGGACAGTTTGGGGCCGTCAGTGAGCGCCTGTCGGTCTAGTTTTTGCGGTGTGTCCCGCACCGTCGCCTCTAGTCTGCCCGTGTCTGAGCATGTTGAATCGGCGCCGCCGCCCGTCGGTGAGAGAAATCACTCTGATTTGCTGTTCAGCTTAAACGAATCAGTGCACGAGAAGAGAAACGGACGTGAGGAAAGAAAGCAAACGAGTAAAGTCATTTTTCATGTTCATCTCATCTGATCGTTCCAATACACGGATATTTTCACATCGACATGGCCATCTGGAATGAAGCTAAGTGGTGAGTGAAAGTGGTGTGGAAATGGTCGGCAGACGCCGCTGTGTTTCCTGTACGTATCATAACAACGGCTTGAATATCCACCCTCCTCGGTCTTCCGCTCTCCCTTTTTGAAAGACAAATACAGACAACCGCCGCCTGCTGGTGTGGAGAGTTATTTTATCTCACGCAGGCGCAGAACGTACGTGGTAACTGGTTGTCGGCTGTAGTCTTTGCGGCGTTTTCGCGTGCAACTTTTTGGCCAAAACAAAGGCGGCGTGAGGGGACTCAATAGGAAGCCTTCGTTGTTGCCAGTTTTTTTATGTCGGCTTGGTGTGTCCCCAGCTTTTCTAACTTTATTTCAGGGTGTGCCAAACTAGCCGTTTTGCAAATGTGTTACTTGGTGACATCACCACGTTACGGAAGGAAAGGCGGGACTTCAAGCGAGGTGTTTCAGGCAGTCCAGGAGCAGTGTTCCTGTGGGGGAGAGTAACTCACTTTGACGTGGACTTTGCAGACTTTAACATACATGCACAAAAGCTATATAACACACTAAAGGGAAGGGAAAAGCACAAAAGCATAATAGGTCCTCTTTAAAGCATAAAACAGCCTGACATGGAAGATCCTTCTGTGGTTGAACTGTTCACTTCCTGTGCCACAACGGCCCGAGCGTCTGCAGGTTTTTATTCCAATCAAAATCTAGAGCAGCATGTTTCACACTGATTTCCACCTTCAGTCGCAGAGGAGGTAACTAATGAGTGAAACCTGCAGCTGTAACGGCTGGTTGGAATGAAAAACCTGCAGCCTGGTCGACATGATGTACAAAGTGAGACCTGAATTACACAAAAACATTACGTTTCTCATGAGAGAAATAGTTTTTATTTCTAAAACATCTTTTTGTACTTACACATTCTGCTTGAAAAGTATGTTCTTATATATGTTTTATACTTAATGAAATCTGCATGACATTCAACAAGCGGAGAGGTCATCCATCACCCCACACTGACACAAGTGGCACGGCAGGAGAAGCACAAAGCTGGGAACTGGCTTTTTATTGTGTGGCACAACTCGCCCCTAACACCAGAGGTCTCGTCTGTCCCAGAGTCATGCACAGCTGGTCATGAATCGCCCCTCTGTGCAGAATCTTCATTATTAGCATAGCAGAGCGCTGGAATGGGCGTCAAGTCACCAGAGAAAATAAAATCATGCTGCAAATCTGGATCTTCGTTGACAAATTCATTCATTTGTTCTTTGGCTTGTTCTCCGAGTCACTGGGTGGATTAAAAGTGTGCGACAACATATGAGGAGAAATTTAAATTAACATGATACACAGGTGGCGGAGTGGGTGGGGTGAGCAATGAGGTGTTAATGACCTAAGCAGGTGGTAAAAACAGCTTTAATGAAACAAATAGCCTCTTTCAAAAACAACCTTTTATACGTGGACTATGTACAATATTTAAAAAAACAGACTATGATGGAGGTTGACGTTGTTTCTCTTCATCTTTGGTCATCACACCAAAGATCATTAAATGATGGACGGATCTCTCCTCATCCGGAGACATTCAGGATGGATGTCATTAAATATTTTTTTTTTCCAGTGTAGCACCTCGATGAAGAGATGAGCACATATTTAGTTCTTCCTCTAATGTGTCTACTTAATAATATTACATAATAAATAGTGTTGGTCCTCAGGGTTTTTTTAGGGCAGCATTGTCGGAGGTTGGACGGCAGTTTTAGTCCTCTGAGGTCACGTCTATGTCCTCGGAGCTGGGCTGCTTGGTGGCCATGCGCCATCTGTTGATGTGGTGGTTTCCCTTCTTCTTCTGCTGGCTGTCTGGTCCCTCCTCCTCCAGCTTCTGTCGCTTGTACTTGGTCCGCCTGTTCTGGAACCACACCTTCACCTGGACAGGAAGATAAACAGGGTTAATGATGATGATGCGCTTTGTTAAGCAGGCTCTAGTGTCATCTCTAGGGCTTAGTTATTAGTCGACTAATCGGTCGTTTTGGTCTTAGTTTCTTTAGTCGAAAAGTCATTTTTGTTATAAATTTTCATGCTGTATGACCAAGAAACTTCTGAGCACATCTCTGGTAAACACAAGATTTAAAATGGTGCTTTTGTGTGATTCTTTGTGGCGATTAAATCAACTAATCGATTAGTCGACAAAATCGAGTGTTAGTTGATTACGAATTTTTTTGGTCGAGGACAGTAGAGTTGTTCCGATACCGATACCAGTATCGGAAATGCATCAGATACTGCCCAAAATTCGGGATTGGGTATCGGCGAGTACGCCAGTCGACGCACCGATCAGATACCATAATTTATTAACCCAAAAAAAATTGTTTAACCGGAAATCAATTCTTCTTCGCCACTCCAAAACAGTAGCCTTCACTGTGCTGTCGCCCTGGATGTATCATGGCTGCCGCTGGCAACTACCGTCCACTATCCATACATGGTCAGTAGTAAACAGCCTTTAAATAATAATATCTATATATTTTTTTATCACCCTGTATCGGATCAGTACTCAGTATCGGCTGATACCGCAAGTTCAGGTATCAGAATCGGTATCGGGAAGGAAAAATTGGTATCAGAGGCCCTGATTTAAACATAAACAATATGCAATAGACCTTTCTCAAGGTGGACATTTTGACTTGTCAGACAGGTGTAACTTAAGTTAAATGTAATTTTGATGTTTTTAATAATACCTGTGATTGAGGCGGCAACTAACGATTATTTTCATTATCTGTTAATCTGCTGAGTATTTTTGACATTTAATGGATGAATCGCTCTGTCTAGAAAATGTCAAAAATTAAAAAGAAATGCACCATTTCCTAAAGTCCAAAGTGACATCCTCCTTGGGTTTTCTCTCCCACCAACCATCCAAAATACCAGCCAAATATATTCAGTTCACTAGGTTATAAAATGGAGAAAAGCAACGAATCTTCACATTTGAGAAGCTGGAACAAGAAAATGTTTGCCATTTTTGTAGAAAATTGACTACTTGCCAATTTCTTTTCATTCAAATAATCACTTGATTGGGTAATTGTTTCAGTTCTACCTGGGATTTTCCTACAATGACAAGTTTAAATGTCTGTCTGTTGGTGTGGCGGACCCTTTAAGTCAAGATAAATTTGAAAAAAATTGACTTTCACAATCCATGCCATAGTTTTTTATTCTGTTTAAAAAATGAAAAGCATGTATCCAGTTCTATTTTCCTCCCAAAATGTAATTATATTCACCCCCTGTAGTGGTTGTCTTCACTTTCTACCATTACATTAAAACTCCACCTCCAGATTTTTTAGTCTCAATCCAACAATCACAGCAAAACTAATACTTTTGAATTTCCCCCCCTGCATCATTTGTCACCCCAGCATCCCTTTTGCAAAATGCTCTTTTAAAAGGATTCTGATTTAAAAACAAAATCAACAACTTGTCTTTGCGTTCACAGCTGCATTAATGCACGGGAAAGGCTGACGGGTTAAATAGCTTCTAGTGTTGCTGGTATGACCTTGGAATATGAGCTTGGCTGCCTATACGTAACATATACGTGGTCAGGATGCATTTTTTAAATGGCAACACAGGCACTCATATGAGCTTCCTCCTCTATTACTTCTTGACTCTTACGAGGCTTCAGGCTCATTCTACATAGTAAAAACTGTTGTCACTGAAACTCTCAAAGAGCCACAATATACTGTGTGTTGGCCTAAAATGATGGATAGGAACCTGCCAAAGTGTTAGTGGGCTAGTTTACCAGCCACAGAAAAGGTGTAGCTGTATTAATGCAGCTTTTTACTTTAGCATCCATTATTTTTTTCTCACAAGTTGTGCCTTCCTTTACCTGCTGAGGGTGATATTGAATAATCAGTCTGAATCTGTCTACTAGTACCCATGTTGGGGTCCATAAGTGCTCCCTCTAAAGACCAAATAACAACTGAGTGAGTTAATTAATATTCAGTTCACTGTCATTATAATTTGCATAATGCAATTGGTGCTTAATTGCAAGCTTTTATTGACTGACACAAAACTTGCAAGCAGCATTTATTTATCCATATCGCTGACTCAGGAAACCCCTCTTTATATTGCCTATTAGGCCTAATTGACACCAAGATAATGTGGACTCATTAAACATAACCATCAATAATATTTACACTCCTTTATCCTATAACATGCATGAATTAAACACCTTTTAAGAGACGTTTTAACCGATTAAGCTGCAGCCTTGTCCCATGTGAATGGGAGAAGGGAGGTATTTAAATTGGAGTGCACAGATTTATGTATCTACATAAGTTTGAATTTCTTTAGAAGTGTACAATACAGCCATAAACACAAGATGATTTCATACTGTTAATTTATAATTTCCTGTCATTAACATTGTTGACTCTCACATTTTGCAACATGATAGCCTACATTTAGATGAATCCTTATTTGTAAATAACAACTAACCTAGTAAAACCACACTAACACCTAAATAAACAATTTTAAACTGGCCCTACAGATATTAACAGTACTAATAACAGTTCTAAACACAGTAAAAAGAAAAAAATAATAATTGATTTTGCAATCTATAATTTTGCAGCTTTAAATTGAAGTTATTAATAATAATAATAATAATAAATATGAATAATAGTAATAATAAAAATAATAATAAAATTAAACAATAATTTAAATAATAATAATTATAATATAGTTTTTTTACATTGCAGTATCAAGAGTTAACTGCATTTTGGCTATTTTAAAATATTCATTTTCAGTGATATTTGCATTTAGATGGGCTAACTGTTCGGGGATAATTCCGGATATATTTATCCTAAACTAAATCTGACATAAAGTTGAATTATTCCCCAAATATTATACTATTTTGATTCAACTACAGTAGGTTACATTTCTTATTCTCTTGCTCTAGAGAAAATACAGAAAAAATATACTCTAAATGGAAATATTCCCACCATTTTTGTTTTTATTGTACAAATAATGACGTTTTTGAAATATCGCGATACTTGGCAGCAGCGAGAACACCAACGTTCGAATCAGGTGTAACGGAAAAGAATGTTGCCAGAAAAATGACTTCTCTCAGTAAACTAGCTAACTAGCTAAATGTAGGTAGAAATTATCAACAATGAGACAATTTTAGTGCTTTAAGGGACAGTTGCTTATCTTTTAAACAATTAATAAGTGATAATTATCCGTGTTTAATAGAGGAATCCAACAAACAAGCAGCCGTCCGTCCGTTAGGCCAGGTGTAGGTGCTATCATTATCATTATCATTATCTCACCTGTGTTTCAGACAGACTCAGGCTGTTAGCGAGCTGCTTCCTCTCGGCTCCGACCACATAGTGGTTCTTCTCGAAGGCTCTCTCCA
>CAKALU010051667.1:0-15616 GCA_916700995.1 Hozukius guyotensis | reverse complement strand
GTTTCAGACAGAGGGTGAATACAGGTATAGTCAGGCAGACAGCATGAGGAAAATAAAGGTTTTTTTTAACATTACAGCATGTAAATGAATAGGACCTTGTGCAATGCAGTGCAATGCATTTGAGCTTTAACATTTTTAGGCAAGTCATTTCACATTTCTGCATTTTCAGCAATGCTTTGCAATAAATTTCAGCTGTCAGCATTCCCACGCATTTTCAGCAGGAAATGCATTTTCTAGTTGGCAAATGTTAGCATGCTAACATGCTACATTATGATGTCAACCTTGGAGAACATTACCAGCTTAACATCAAGTGACATTTTTATTGTGAGCATGTTAGCAAGATTATGTTAGCATTTAGCTACAAGCACCACTGTGCTAAGTGCAGCCTCACAGAGCGGCTAGCATGGCTGGAGATGCCTCCCTCATCTTATTGAAAACCCACATAATTACACATTTTGCATACATAATTTGTGGATCATATTTACATCCAAAATATGTTCATACATATATCACTCATACATCCAAATCACCACTTAACCACATAATCAATCATAATACAAATCCAGATGTGAAAAAAACAGCTACAGTCTCAACACAAATACACCTATAAAACTCCTGAAATAAAGAGCAGTATAGGAAAACAGTAAGTTTCTCCAGTCATGGTCCACTGAGGAAAGTGGATCTTCAAGCAGAAATGGTATGATAAAAGTGATATGCTGTTTTAAATCTAAAAGAATGTATCAAGAAAAACTACTTATAATATAATGTAATATAACATAACATGCAGTTCTATACAGAAATATGTAGCTTAGAGACCAATGAAGCCATGAAAGACATTATTAGCAAGAATGAAGTAGGCCAATGAAGATGAAATCAATGCAGTGAGACTGATGCATCTAATGCCGCTGATTTTCATGAAAACAAGTGGTAAAGTAATTCTCAAGTCACATTACGATTCCAATCTCTATCGCAGCTGTTATAACAGCGGGATTAGTCACTTTTAATTTGAAAGAATCCCATGATTGCAATAAATGTACCTTTCATTTTGAGGATCATTTTCAAAGTGTGTGTGTTTCAGCTCAGAGAATCACAAAGCCAGCTGGCCACACTGAGCCACGTTGTAATTACAAGGACCCGCAGCACATGGAGTGATTACGTAGTGATTCTGGCCCATCGAGCCGTCGTCATAAACCTCTGAAGGCAGTATGGCGTCCTAAGATGTGGCTGACAGTCGAGGGGACATCTCTCGGTCTGACTTCAATTATAGTGCAAAGACACAAGACAGGAAATTGTTTATTAGCCTTTTAAAAAGCCTTCTGTGGTGGCCTGGAACCATAGAGAAACCACCCGCGTACTTTTTTATAAACCCAATTAGACAAGCCACCGCATGAGGTCGACCATCTTGATTTGACTGGCCGTTCAATCATCTTACGGTCAAGCTGCAGGCAACTCTGATTCATTAAGAGTAGTGCACCTCATTTTAGGGATTAACCAACATGGTGTCTTGAGCCACCACATAAAAAAAGAAAGACTGTACATTTTTATTTAGATTTTTAGAGGACAAGCATCAAACCTGTATGTGTGCAGCAGGGCCCTGCAGACCAGGAACACGTGCTCAAACTATCAACAAGCTGTAAATTCTCTACAGCACTTTAAAATAGTGACCTCTTCTGTTTTCCATCAAGAATGTGATGCTGATTCTCTGTGTGAATCTATCAAAATTGCAGTCATGCTCTGTAAATGAACTGAATACAGCGGAATTGAAGAATCTATCAGATACAGTAGGCTATATATACAGTGTACTGAGTATGCTAACACGGTGATGAGGTGCAGGGGTGCAGGTAATAGGAAGGAGCAGGAAATGTTTGGACATTCAGACCGAAGCAACGACCAACCGCAGCCAGCAGCCTGGAAATAACTTAACCGCCTCTTTTTTTTCCTAGTGGCCAAGTGAGCTACTAGACTGTTGTCTGTCAGGAGCAAAGGACTGAACCATGATTAAAGCTGAAGTAGGCGAGATTGGAGCAAATATAATTAAAAAAAGTTATTTTTATAAAACGGTCGCTATATCGTGACAGTAGAACATGAAACAGGTAACCTGAAAAAAATCATGTGCCTCTGTGTCCTTCGGTGCTCCTAACGGCATCTGCAAGATTTCACAGACCGGAGGAAAACAAGCAGTAAGAACTGATCTGAGGTCTGCTGTCCAGCTGCCGTCTATGAGAGCCGGCTGTCAATCACTCGTGAACTCCGACCAAACGGTCAAAAGAGGCAGCGCTGATCAAATATGACTCAATATTATGTTACGTTAATGCCAGCTTTTCAAAGGCAATGAGAAAGAACATTTGAACGTTCGTGGTATAATTCAGATGACTTGTTGGTGAAGCTGGAGGAGGATAAACTCTAGTGGAAAGGATATTCACAACCTGGCAACTGAAAAGTTGTTAGCACTGATCCATAGAGCATTCATACATTATTTATTTGTAATATTCAGACTATTATAGAAGAAACTATAGAGATGAAGCTAAAAAGAACTGATTCAGGTTTAAGGTGTCCCATAGACAGCCAGCATAGTGTTGCATAGTGTAATCTAATCAAACGACATCAGATTTACCAAGAAGATGACACTGACTACACCAGATAGGATTTGTCATTAGTATAAATCTAACGGACATAAGCACACATCCGGCTCAGTCAGATCTGCACTGTGGTACAGAGAAGTCACTTCAGCAGCCTGTGTTGAGCCTGTGTTTTTAATGGACTTGGAGACGAGGACTCCGGCCGAGCTGACCAAAAAACTGTTATTTATTGAAGTGTGGGTGAAACACAAGCGGCAAACTAATCTGTTTGTCCTCTCCTCCTGACAAGCCCGTACCTCCGAGGACCTGCGACCACGAAGAGAAGGAATTCATCTCCAGAATGCAGCTCCTTCCAGCGGCTGTTCTCATTGTGTTACATGCATAATAAACACAATAAACTTCCAACTTAGGTTTACTTTACTTACGCAACAAAACTACTTAGTTAGTTTTAGGAAAAGGTCATGGTTTGGGTTAAAGTCCGTGTAAAGCAAAAATAAATATGCATTCTGGGTTTGTCACACCACAGACAAATGTGTTACTAACCACCCAGCCAAAATTGAATGGTTAAAAAAGTCTCCAAGTATATAAAATTAGCTTTCAAAATCATGGAAAAATCAGCAGTACTCTCTGCTCTGAGGCGCCGGGGGCGTGTCGCTGAAGGCGCTGAAATCTGAAACCTCTCTTAATACATCCATGGCTGAAACCACACCCACAAGCGGGGAAGGTGCAGCCTGTCAGGATTCCCTCAGTAGCGGCGATTGAAGAGGGAAGAGCAAGGCGCCGAATCGCTGTTTGACGTGCGGAGTGGGGAAATGTGGCGTACAGAAGACCATTTGCCCGATGTTGCTCGGGGTCTGAGTCCTTCTGATCGAGGCTCAGCCCGTGGACGGTGTGAGGCTGGTAACGGCCCCCGTCGCGCAGGGATTCAACTTGGCGGGTTAAGGACGGCCGCTCTGCCTGGGAGGATCCCCTCGCGGGACCTCTTCGCATTTCATTCGAGGCGGTCGGTCGGCTTGGAAAGGCTCGGGGCGAGGGTGGCTCCCGGCTTTGCGCTTTACAGCACAAGTTTACAGAAAAAGAATAAATATACATAGGACATGGGATGGATTACAATCATAAAAATACAATGCAATACAAAAACAGTCATGAAAATGCCAATGCCCAACGTGGGGCTCGACCCCACGACCCTAATAATATGAGTCTCAGCAAGCTCTACTGACTGAGCTAGCTGAGATAACCCTTGATAAATCATGGGTTTCTGTTTTGGCTTTCAAAAACCAGGTTTGTGAAGACGGGTGGGGTCATGTTAAAGATGGCTCCACTGCTTCATCGAGTCATGATTTCAGCCCCGCCTAAAAAATCCTGAACACAAAACTGGCAAAAAACAGTTCAACGGTCTAACTCCACAATCCAGTACTACAATGTTCACAGTCTTTGCACATGTTTTCAGTAATTATATTCCAACATTTATTATGTGTTTAGAAATAAATGTCTGAATTTCCTTTACACGGCCTTTAAAGTAATTAAGTTTGTTATGTAAATTTCGTATGCGGGATTATGTAACAAAAGTAAGGTAAAAGAAGACAACATTGACTTGGTTTTGGGTCACGAACAGCAGTCTCCTGAGTGAAAGTCTGTTTGTTTGACCCTCGACCCAACCATCCACCCCGACCTCCTCCATACGCGGACTTTCTCGCTCTTTAGCCTATACTACTTCAGTTGTGTTTAAATTGGAGTTAATTGAAAGTCCTGCGCGTCATATACAGAAGCTAATGGGTGCCTCGGTGTGTCAGTATACCAAGCGTTGGTATTTGACGACTCAGGAGTGAGAACGGATTGTTATATATTACTAATTTATTTTCCCAATTGTGGTGATAAACATCTGGATTATGTTCAGAGTCAATGTTTTATTGAGTGAAAGAAGTCATAGGGAGGGGATAGGGGTGCATGGTGGGCGTACAGGACTGTGACACCAGAGGCCAGTCACAGTCTGTGTGTCCCATCTGTGGATACAGTAGATTTAGTAAGCAAAATCACTTTGTTTAAGGTTAGTGTGAGCGTTTTTTGCCATGTTATGTCTGAGGTCACTGCTGACTTTTTTATGTATTAAGCAAGACCATCTAACCCCCCCGTCTAGACTGCAAGCGTATCAGACGTGTTTTTCACTCGCACACCTCACACAACAGATACACTTTGATTTTAATCTATGCAGCTGTCTGCACCGGCTCTGTGCAGCTCAACTGCAGTGTGTGTTTAGTTCTGTTAGCTGTTAGCTCTGTTAGCCAAACACACTGTAGGACTCCCACTGGCTGCTAACAGCTAACTAGCTCTCCTTGAGCACACAGTCATAAATGAGCACAAAAAATCTCTACATAAGAACCAGTTTATGATGATACTTAAATCGACTTAGATCATGAATCTTTTTTTTTGCTTTATTCTACAGTTTATTAATACTCAGGGTTGGTTGATTACTTTAAAAACACACGAATCGACTGTTATCAGGCCATTAAATAGCCGTCATCGATCGCTATGAGCAACCATAGACGTGGGTTATTAGGGGTTTACTACGCTGTAAAAGTGAAAGCGAAACTTAAAGCAACACGTTCGCCTGACTTCCGCTTCTGCTCCTGTCATTATTACTACGGTCACTAGAGGTCGCTGTCGTAGCGTCTTTCAGTGATCTACCATGTGAATAGATAACACCTAATATTGGGTGTAGTGGGCCCCAAATGACCCACATCTATGCATGGTGCTTATAGCAACCGATAATGCCTGTTTGATTGTTTTGAAAAACTGTTCTTGCTGTGGAGGGAGAAAGGTGTGGAATCCTCCTAAACTGATGTGAACCATCTTTTGGGAGAGGCTGATTAAAGGTTTATGTTGGCAAGCATGAAGGCTCCATTACATCATATGCATTTGTGTAGTGCGGTGAGATAAGCAGGTCAAACTAAAAACCCAGTAAACAGTGGAATACAGACTTCAGAAGTGACAGTTAATGATCAGGCTCAGGCTGAATGTAGCGGAGAATAACCAGCTGGACTCACCTCAGACACCTTTTTTTCTTTCCAAGAATACACACATCTGTATTTCCAGGAACAAGACTCCCTCTCCACTTCAGACGGACATACATTACTCATTTAGAGTGGTTTTACACCGAGGACCACAAGAGTCACAGAAATAGTAATAAAGCATTTAATTGTTTAATAACTAATTGTACAATAAAAATAGGCATTAACAAATTTGTTTACAAATTAATCCATTAATCTATGAATAAATGGACAACATTACAAAGTAATTAATTATTTGACATTTTAAAGCTGCAGTGGGTAGAAATGGAGCAAATATGATTAAAAAAAGTTATTTTTATAAAACGGTCACTATATCCTGACATTAGTGCATGAGACAGGTAATCTGAAAAAAATCATGTGCCTCTGTGTCCTCCGGTGCTCCTAACGGCATCTGCAAGATTTCACAGACCGGAGGAAAACAACCAATCAGAGCTGATCTGGAGTCTGCTGTCCAGCTGCCGTCTATGAGAGCCGGCTGTCAATCACTCACAAACTCCAACCAGCGGTCAAACTAGGCAGCGCTGATCAAATATGAATCAATATTCTGTTACTGTAATGCCTATTTCTCTCCTCAAATGTTTTCAGAAACATCTTGTAGTGTACTGTTTAGCTGTGAAATGAGAAAGTTTGTGACCCGGCGGCCATGTTGAGAACAGTTGAAGAAATACCGAGCACCGCCCACCAGCCGAAGCACAGCCAATAGGAACGCTCTCTCTGAAATGACCTGTGATTGGCCAAAGTCTCCCGTCGCGGGCTAGATTTTCTAAAGCCTGAAAACAGAGCCATGAGGAGCTGCAGAAGTCTAGTTTTCTCTCAGAACACTTGAATTACAATATGCTGAAAGGTAATTATGGAATTTTTGCCCAATGATGACAAAAACATTCTGCCTGCCTCACATTTAATGGGCAATAAAAAGGACTTCTAACCCCCAAAGGGCACAACTACACCACACTGTCAACCATCATACCAAATTTGAAGTTCCTAAGTTTATTAGTTTCCGAGTTTTGCTCCGGAAACGAAAGTGTGTAGAAAAAGGATTCGCTGTCCAGTCTGTTTTTGGTTGGTTCTGCTAATCGACACATTCAGGTGATGCTGTCGTAAGTTAAATGATTGAGGTGCATCCTCAGATATACCCGACTTAATTTTAACAGTGTCGGCATACAGTTTGACTCAAATCGTTGTGAGTTGAGCTCGACTAACCCGGAGAATAAGCCGACTGCCATGCTAAAGCTGATATTCATTAATATTCTGCGGGCTGGATGGGAAGCTTTGGCGAGCCGGATATGGCCCGCGGGGCCGCCAGTTGCAGATCACTGTATAAAGGCATCAGTATTAATTTAAGTTTCATAACCAGTTAAAAACTCCTTGTAGTGACTTTAAGCTTAAAGGAACAGTGTGTAGCATTTAGGAAAGAAATGGAATATAATATTAATGTTTTCTTTAGTTTATAACTACCTGAACTACCTGGACTACTGTACTTAGAATGAGCCTTTTATATCTACATAGGGAGCAGGTCCTCTTCATAGAGTCCACCATGTTGTACGATAATGTTACGTGTTTTTACGTCAGCCACTGTAGTTCTCCTACATGCTTGGGACACAGGAGAAGCTTCAGATGGTTGCAATCTGCAACCTCACCACTAGATGCTGCCAGATCCTACACACTGCACCTTTAAGAGGCATCATACTCTTAATAGAGAAATACGAATCTGAAAAGTATTCCACAGCTCTCAGATAAATGTAGTGGAAGTAAAACTACTTTCCACCACTGGACCCAAAAACACATTTAGTAAATCCATCCACCTATAGGCCTACCTATATCATCATCAATAAAATCACATAATCCACACATCCATAATAAATAATTATAATACAGTTTATTTATATAGCACTTATCAAAACTCACGTTACAAAGTGCTTTACAAGAAACACAACAATAATCACGATCCATCAATGAGAAAGAGGGATAAACTTCAAATTTCATTTTAAAACAAAATTGTATCTTGCACACTTTGTTAATATATAGTATATCAATGCACACTTTCCTATTGTATATTATGTTATTGTTATTCTATGTTCATATTTTATATTTTCTAAGCTAGTTGTAGTCTGGTATATTTATAGTGTATTCTAAAATATTCTTTATATTGTATATACTATAGATATTGTCTCTAGTGTTGATATGTATATTTGTTGTATATTTACTATATATTTATAATTTATTATTATTTATTAAATTGTATTATTTATTCATTCATTACTGTTCCTGTGCCTGGGTAACCTGCAGCCGTAACACAAGAATTTCCCAATTTGGAATCAATAAAGAACATCTATCTATCTATCTATCTATCCTATCTATCTATCTATCTATCTAGTGATAGTATAGAGCCTGAAGGAACAGATGTCCATGTTGGTATGAAGATGATATGAGCACAACAGGCTACATACTGTAGCTCTAGTCTGGTGCGCAACAGGTTGGTGTTCCATTCTCTCCGCGCAGCGCGCACAACATCATCCAGCAGGTCCTCTGTCAAACAGAACCGCATCCGGACCGAGGACAGCAGAGTGCCAGGTTGGTTTGCCCGGAGCGGAGCGGAGCAGTGTTGTCAGCAGACCCGTCAGTACACCGGCTGTGTGAGACTGACTGACTGACTGACTGACTGTGCGTCCTCGCTTTGCGCACCCCTAAAAATATCCCTCACCAAAGTGCTGCGGATCAAAGGGGGCAGCAACACGGCCACGAATCCAGACCCGGCATTTAACCTAAAGCCTCTCAGAGGAGGAGCACACACACACACACACACACACACACACACACTGTGCGCAGCAAAGAGCCCGAGGCATCCAGAGCTGTGCAGAGGAAAGAGAGAGAGAGAGAGCGAGAGAGAGAGAGAGAGAGAGAGAGAGAGAGAGAGAGAGAGACAGACAGAGAGAGAGAGAGGCTGGTCTCGGGTTTCAGAGACGCGCACTGGCGGCTGAGCTGCGGCACATTGTGGAGTCGCTCAGAGGAGAAGAAGCACCGACTGGGACAGACCGAGCGGAGCGCAGAGCAACGCAGAGGAATACTGAGTCTGTCTCTGTGAATCAGGATCATCACTGACTGACTGACTGACTGACTGACTGACTGACTGCTGTCCATCTACACAATGTCTCCTATTCTAACTTTGATGTAGTTGCGCATCTGAGTGCAGCAAGGTAGTTTGGAGACAGTTTGAAGAAAAAGACAAAACTTCCCCCCAACAGAGAGAGAGAGAGAGACAGTCTCTGACCAGCTCCAGCGTCTGCAGGTCATCAGGATCCCTCTCCTCCTGCTGCTCTTCCTCTTGATGAATTGAGGGATTTCCGTGTGGATAAAAGCAGAATCAGAGGTCTAAACATGCTCAAGGATCAGAAGTGGGGGGTCTCGGGTGACCCTGGTGAGGAGAGGAGCGCAAAACCCTCAAAACAGCCTCTGTGGAGACACTGGAGAGATTTGTCGGGCGTAACGACTTGTATCGCAGTGTCGGTCCTGTGTCTTGGATTTTGCATTTTGGTTTTAGTGCGGACGTCGGAGTTGCAGTCCCGGATAGTAAGTCTGGAGCAGCAGCAGCGGGACGCGCAGCTCTCCGCCTGGATGGGGTCTCTGGAGCAGGTGGAGCCCGTTATCATGGGCCGGCTGGACCACATCCTGGACGAGGTGAGCCAGACAGCGCTTCATTTCAAAATATACATCATCCTAACCTTTTTAGAAGCAGCAAATTGATTCAAAGAGAGGAAGAGTTTGACTTTGTCATGGTTGAACTAAGTTGCCCTTCAGTGTGACTCATTCCACAAGTGGTCTGTACAAAAGGCTACCCTTAATTAATCCTTAATTTACCCCTTAAACACACACCCAAGGGATCTTTTCATTCATCCATACATTCATTTGAAAAGATAAAAAATTAAACCCCTTGAAAACTTAATTTCAAACGCCCCTAATTAACACCTTAAATTTATGTTAAGGGCTACTTTCTCCTTAATTTATATATTAATTTGATATTTTTGAAAAACCCATTCATCAGGTTACCCATTCATGGTGTGACCAAGGTCGTTTTGGTTAGGTGTCTGAAATATGTTCGGGTGTAAAGGTCTTTAATATGTTTAAGTCAGATTTGCTGTAAATGAATGGATTGTAGTAGATTTCATGGGTTTTAAGAGATTGTCTGCACTGTTTAAGGGGTTAAGGGGTAAAAACCTTGGTCAATTTCACGAGGTTTTCACCCTGAAAAAGCAGATACAGTTCATGAAAATACATAACCATTCAGTTACCCTGTTGAAATCCCTTAAATAAATAATGAATAGGTAAATTAATAGAATTATACTCTAACGTCAGATGGGACTTAGAGCATGTCACTTTGATGGATAGTGTTGGAAGGATGGGAAAGAAAGATGGTAGTCTGCTATTTTTGATTTAGTCTTAATGGAATAAGAATTGTAGTTACTTTTAAGGCGGTTTATTAGTTATTTCTTATATTTTTTGGGTAATGTGCTGGTAATAAACTAATATTGCAACTGTGTGACAGATTTTTTGTAGTTAAATCAAATAACTTGTTAGTTATAACTTCAGACTTGTTCTTATTAATGGCTTCAAATTGATCTATAAAGCGTTACTAGATGCTTTTATTAATCATTAATAAAGCCACAAAGAAGTACTTATAAGGCCATTATAAAGGATACCAGAATGTCTGTATAGTCAAAGACTTGACACATTCATACAATGCTCCTGCACATCTTTCAATTAGACCGTTACCAGCAAGTTGGACGTGCGTCATAAATATCATTAGTGCATCTTCACTGAGATCCCGTTTGAGGAGCTCTCTCTGGTCCTTTCACATCTGTTGCTCTCAAAGTGGCCCTCCGTTCTGCCCTTTCATTGACCACTTCCACAGCTACACTAACAAGCTCTTCCATAGTGATTGAAGTCAAGCAGGGACCCTGTTTTCCCTTCCTCCGTTTGCTTTGACCTACCTTTTATCTTCCCCCCTCCTCCACCCTGACGACCCCTTTCACCATGGCCAGTATAATACACTTACCAGGGTGCTGTTGGGGATAACGGCAGTATTGCACTCCCCATGTTAGCTTGAGGCAAAATTTAAGAAACCCAATTATCAGGAAAAAAGGATGCTCTATGTTTGGAAGATGATATAAAGTGATAATTTGATGAGCTGACTGATGATTTATTGTTGACACATTTTGGGAAATGTTCGCATTCTTGTGAGATGAGAAGATCGATACCAATCTACTTCAGAGCTGAAGTCAGGATGTGTTCAAGGCTATAGCCACGATTTACTGAGGTCTCCTTAACTCCCACCCCCAATTAACAGAAATGCACGTAAACATTTCTTGACCAGTTTATTCATCTGCCCAGGACTTCTCTTTGCGACGGCTCCATATAGATCAGGTTGCCAGAAATGTTTGGTGAGCGGAAGCTTTGTTCTATCAGAGAGCTTTAGAGGTGTTGGAAGGTGTATTTTTCCACATTGGACAGAGCTAGGCTAGCTGTTTCCTCCTGCTTCTGGTCTCTAATGCTAAGTTAAGCTGACCCAACTCTTGAAATACGATGCTTGGACAGTGGCCCCTTGGCGTCTGATACCGACGCGCCGAGGCACCCTTTTAGCGTCTGTATGAGACGCGCCAGGCTTTCAACCAACTCCAGTGTGAACCCACCTGGGTCATTATTAGACGCTCGGAGCAACTGACGTAGTATCAAGAGCAAGAAAGTCCACGTAGGGAGGAGGTCGGGGTGGATGGACGGGTTAAACAAACAGAGACTTTCACCCAGGAGACCGCTGTTCATGTCCTGTGTGAAACCATAGTTACCATAGTTTTGTTACGTAACTTAACCTTAATGCCCTGTACGTAAGTTGCGTAACAAGCATCCTTATTTGAACCCCAAACCACGATCTTTTCCTAAGCCTAACCAAGTAAACCTAAAAACTAAGTTTACCTACTTTGTAAGTTTATTTTTGAAAAGACACTTTATGCACGTAACAAGCAGAAACCGTTTGTTTCCTGTCAACACATAAGTTTATTTTTTTAATGACTCTTTGGATGTAACGAGCAGAAACTGACACGTCGTCCCTGACAAGTCCAAAACTGACGCTAGAGGGGTGCCTAGAGTGTCATAGCTTGAAGCGTATAGGGCCACTGACCGGTACGTGACGAGTTGGAGTGAGAATTGTCTGACCTCATCCTAACTCCAGCTCGGTTCTTAACACACAGACATGAGATCATTACCAATCATCATGTCTCACTCAACTGTTCCTTAACACCTTTTTTGTGACACACAGCCCTCTGGCTATTTCAGCTCTGAGGGGACAGATAGGATTATACTGTATATATATATATTCAGAATAACCATCAATGAGAAGACAGCACTTATCATTGAAAAGCAATACAGTTGTACTGCTTCATATACTATGTGTCCACAAATACAACATAGAGGTGTAGGGCTATGTATTGGCAAGAATCCGGCGATACGATACGTATCACGATACGGGGGTTACGATTCAATATATTGCGATATTTTTTAAATCTAATTTTAGGAAAACCGTCATAGCATAAAGAACACGCCACCATATGCATAAAATCTGAGTAAAAAAAAAAAACCTTTTATGCAATCAGAACAGTGGGATCTGCATTTGCATTCATCAAAGTCCCTGTTAAAACATAGCACTACTTTTAGAGGGCACATACACTGAGAGGGCGCATCTAAGTAAAGTATTGACTGAGTTAATCTTTGCATGTAAACTATTAATTAAAAATCAATACAGGGTTTTTGAGAATCGATACAGTATCACAAAACATAATATCGCGATATTCGATTTTTTCGATATTTTCTTACACCCCTATAGTGGGGTTGATGTGCTAAAGTACAATCAAAGGTGCTGGTGATACAGTCCTGGCTCTGGAGCTCCTCCGTGGGGCCCAGTGAGGAGGATCTCTCCGTCAGACGAGCCTGGGGCGATGCAACCCGCCTCTTTGTTTAGCTCTGAGTGTATAAATAGTCATTATTAATGGGACACAAGCACAGATGTGTCCTTTTGCTGAGAGAGAGAGACGCCTGTGGTACTTTCACCCAACACTATCCAGAATCCACCTTCCTGTCTCCTTCAATGATGACCAGCTTCCTCTGTTATGGAAAATGTGCCCCGTTCCAGCAGCACAGAGTTGCTCCTTATTATTTCACTCAAATTTGGATCACAGCATAATCCATTAGCTTTATTGAGTAATGTTTGTAGTCAATTTCGTTTGCAGTTATTGTGCTTGGGTATGAGGCTGTGTACTTTACGAATAAATAACTCATTTCAAAGCAAACAATTAAAAACACATCAATGAGCAACACTATTGCTTCATTCCCATGAACACAGTTTATTTTGTCTATCATAGTTTATCAGTGCCACATGCCACTAATACTCACTAGAGCACCAAATGTGGATTAATCTGCGGCTGAAAATAGTCCCCAACAAATAAACTATTTCCTCCTCTTTGAGTAATGCTTGTTAAAAATTAAAGTGACCAGCTGTTTTAGGAAATAATTTTGCCTCTTTAAAAAAAAAAAAAAAAAAAGATGTATGTCTTCAGTAGGAAACAATACGCTTGGAGCTGAGAGCCACAGAAATCAGAGAGAGGTCAGAAAGTATTTAGAGACGGACTAACACATCATTGGAGACAATAAAAAAAGACACTGAGTAACGGAATCATTATGCTTTAAATTGTAAAACCCATTACAGTGAACATCATGTGTGGATTCATTTTAAATTTCAAACATTTGAAAGAATAGTCCAACATTGAGGGGATGGATATCAATCTCGTGTCTCTGGAGCTGGAGTCAGGACGTGGTTAGCCTAGCTTAGCATAAAGACTGGAAACAGGGGGGACACAGCTAGCCTGACTCGGTGCACATTATATCTTGCTTAATAAAAACAGAAATAGGGATGCACCGATCCAACTTTTCCAGTCCCGATAGCGATACCTGGGCTTTGGGCATTGGCCGATACCAAGTACCGATCTGATAGCACTTTTTTAATTAATAAGCTGTATGCCTCACTGTGTGGAAGTGATTGGTTTCACTTTCTTAACTTTGTAAAACAAAATGTAACAAATAAATATATAGATATAAATTCAGTGGATTTTACACCAACAAATTGGCATAAACAGGAATTAAAATTCCAGTATATCATGTAGATAGTATATGAATATAGAATAAATTTAATAGATCGGCCCCATTTTCACCGATATCCGATCCAGCTATCTGAGTCAGTATTGGCCTGATATCCGATCCGGTATCGGTGCATCCCTGAACAGAAATGTAACTATAAATGTAATAGTAGTTTGTGATTTTAGGGGATGTACATTTTGGAACTATTTCTTGAACAACAGTCCGTGCAGCGGCCGCACGGCTTCCAGGAGTCTTGTCGTCACAGTGAGGTTTGGTACCAACAAGACCAAAACCAAAATCTGTACTCACCAACCATATCTGGCAAGAAATTTCTGTTTTTGTATTGCACTTTGGACAGGACCAGACTCGCCGTTTCCGCCTGCTTCCACTCATGTGCTAATGTTACGCTAAGCAAACCATGTCCTGCTTCTGGCTCTATGTTTAATGGAGATTAGTACTGATCTGTTGTATGTTACATAACATTTGATGGTAGAATGATTAGCAGCTTTAAAGCAGAAGGAGACAGGTGTCACTGCAGGTTTTTACAAAATAATATTCTCTTGTTCATCACACGGTAAAAAATAATTTCTCTGTGTGAGCAAAATATAGATTTTGAAAATGAAATAAACTAAAAAGCATGTATGAAGGTTCACAGCCCCCTTGTAACTGCAAATTCTCAACAGGTGTCCGAGTTAAGAATAAGCTTTGTGAGGTCCTTGAATTCAGTTGTACCTCCCCGAAAAACAACTGCCATAATATTAACAACACCCCTGACAATAGCCTCGACCTCCCCACCTCACTCTGTCGTTATCTCGCCCCCCAAACGTGGCCCCCTTTAACATTTACAATTAACCACAAAGTGCTCTCTGCAGACCTGGTAGAAGCCTGGCGCGCATAGTGAGTGCAGAGGCATGATGGGAGCTGGAGGTCACGGTGCGAGGTGTAGAAACGTGAAAAATATAGTCTCCCCCTGCCCCGGTTTCCTCACTCTGCTCCCCACAGACCTTCCAGCCAAATCACAGCTCCGTGCACACAACACAAATACATGCACATACATGTACTTCCTCTATGATGTGTGTGTGTGTGTGTATAAATATATAAATAAATGACCCATGTGCTAATCAGAAGGCCTAATGCAAACAGCACACTCAAGTAGAAGTGCCTGAGCCACCTCTGCACTTTGTCAAAGCACAGGTAGTGATGGCTGCACACACACACACACACACACACACACACTCACACACACACACACACACACACACTCTGACAGTCACTTCTTTTGCCTTCCTGAATGACACATTACAGTTTAGCTTGAGACTAAACAGGCGTGCTGACAGTTATAGATATTCTAAAGATCTACAGCACAGTAAAGATTTACAATGAGCAGATGTAGTGTTTGTTTTCTTCATGGAAAAAATCACATCGCTGTCCAGAAGGAAAGATTCGATAAGACATTTCATGACACAGTATTAAATGCTTTAGGTCAGCGTGATTGATGATACCCATGTGCTAATAGTGTACCTGTTAGATAAATCAGCTGTAGTCTAAAAGGGATACAGAATTCACAATACAGCTACAAGAGGCCTGAAAGCCCCACGGTATAGCATCTCTGTTTGGTAAAATGTATACAGAGCTGACAAGTCCTGACATCACATCTATGCTGCATCTTAAACTCATTAAAATCTCTCATTGAGGGTTTTCTTTCATTGGTGTTTTGGGAGTTTATGATCCCTAATTCAATTATAATAATGAATTCAAACACTTTGTGAGTTTAATAAAATGTAACTTGTT
>CAKALU010051665.1:0-34318 GCA_916700995.1 Hozukius guyotensis | reverse complement strand
AGCGTGGGTGGGGCGAAAAGGAGAAACCTTCTAGTTCTGGGTGTATGCGAGTTTCTGATGAATGTTTCAGCTCGGCCTTCAGCATGCATACATCAGACCGGCGCCCCCCCAAAGCTCCCATAGACTTCAATTCAATTTGACGTATGTTTGGTGGTAATTTTGACAAATTCATATGCATTCATCTCTTGTTAACCAAACGTTTGTTTTGTACACGTGTCTAATAATTATTTTACGATCTTGCCTGAACCTGAGCGTTCACGATACCTTAATAAATGAAGGTTGATCGCCGCTATGTCTTCAGTGTTCCTCTCTCCAACACAGTGGCCGGATATTGCTTATCCTGAGACTTCTACACATATTTGATTGAATCCCGTTAGGCTAAGTGTTGTCTGTACATAACCAACGTGTTAATAACCAACTGTTTGATCTATAGGCTGAGATTTAGTTAGCTAGTCACTGTCACCAGCATCATTTAGCCATTTACCACACTGACAGTGAATATTCCCGTATCGTATGTCCCTCAAATATCAGTCTGAAAGCCTCGGTTAACCCACAACAGCCTCGGCGATGAGGCGGTGCTGGTCTGGTCTATAGCTTGGAGCCATAAAGCCCCCCTATTATATCTTTTTTAGGACATGGCAGGGGAACAAATCGGAGATCAGCGTTTTTGGATTTATTGTTGGTGCAACCGACTACACAGCTACTCTTTGGCATGGCGTAATCACTATTACGGGTTTGTTTGAAGTAGATGACGTATTGCCGGTCTGATGTATACGAATTTGTGGCATCAACTGCAAACTGTGTTACAATCTCACGTATTTTCTGTTGCTCATTTCTCACTTTCACAGCCTCAAACTTGTCCCCGTAAACCCTATTTCGCCCCTCCATCTGCTCATTTGCATTTACAACCCACTCCTTCCATTCTGCTGCTTCTCTCCATTTATCTCTCCTCCAACTGTTTTCTGTCTGGAAATTAAATCGAATAAGCTCCGTTTCTCCCTGTCTGTCTTTCCGTTCTGCTCACGACCCACTGCCTCCTTTCTCTCCTCTCTCGCTTAAAAAACATTCACGAAAGAAAAAAAAAGGCACTGAGCTGTTTCTGTAATTTGTCTCTCTGGCCCTGGCAATATGCCCTCCCGCCCTGAATGGACCGAGTTAGGAGGGAGAGCAGGTACGATCACAATGAGAAATTCAGGAGAAGGGAAGAGAAAGCAGGCAGGTGAAGAAAAGAGAGAAGAGATAAGAGAAGTGGAAGGGCTGTACTACACAATATACCCCAGGTTTTGCTAAAAAAAAAAGAATAAAAAAAAGAGGCACATCACATCACCTCAGGCACGTCTGTCTCCCTTCTCGTACACAATAGGAAGCAATGAGGTGTGCTTGGTCTGCGCCTGCTGCAGAGACATAAGCTTTGATGGAGGCATTAGCTGTTTGTGCATGCATTACTGTGTGTGCACCAGCAGGAAGAGTTCCTGTTTTCCTTGTCACTGCAGTATCGAGCATCAGTCGCTACAAAACTCTGTTCCCACACGGGGGAGAGGCGAGCTCAATGGAAACCTGACTTCACCTTGGAAGAGCCTCTTGCGATGGTATTTATTCATGTCAGAAAAAGTTTAGACGAGATTGATCCACACAAAAATAGTCATGCTCAGTCATGTGCAAACAGAGGCAGAGAGAACAGTCACAATCTCTCCCTGCCACTCTCCGTGTCAGACAGCGTCTGTTTGTCTGACACATGCACATAAACACAAACCAGAAACTTTCCGATAAAGCATATCCAGTTATTTCTCCCCGACGCCTTCTCTCTCTTGCTCTCTGTGTGTGTCTTCTTGGCAGAGCAATTTTGGCTCACTGTTCTCATCAAGCGCTCGGCGAAAAAAAACAAAAAAAACCCTCTTCATCCATAAGAAGTGAGCCGGAAAGCAACGAGCGGCGGACAAATAGCTCCAATTTCTACCAGTGCGCAGGTTGACAGGGAGTATCGCTTTCCTCGCACACACACACACACACACACACACACACACACACACACACACACACACTTAATTAAACAGCATTTGTGAAGCATGCCGGGGTGATCTGTCAGCACAAAGTAGCGAGAGCTCTCAGCTGCACAGCACAACATGCAATGTGCACAAACTTTTCCTTAAAACCACTTTGACAAAAAAGACACACCCATATATACAGAGGAAGTTCTGCATCTCTCTCTTTCTAACACACACACACACACACACACACGCATACCTATCTATCATCTTTAAAGTGTGGGCATGCCGAAGGCAGAAACGCAAAAGGCTGGGAAAGTTCCCAAATATTCCCAAAGAAGCAGTTCTGTCAACACTGCGGGGCTGATCCAGTCACTTTGAAAGCAAGTGAAGAAACAGCAAGCTTTATATAACACTACAGGCATACATAATAACCACTCAGGAAAGTGATGACTTGTCCTGCTGCTCCTCAAATACACTCAGACTACGCAAAAAATGTATTGTTTGACTTCCATTAATACGCCATTGAGCAAAGCCACTTGCAAAAATCTGCACTCCTACGTGGACAACCTTCATGAAAAAGCTCTTGCTAAATAGTTTGGCTTAATATGAATATTTGTCTGAAGGCAACCCACTGAATGGGAAGGCACTTTTTTAGCTGGATCCCCATTATGGCAACAGTTTATCAAGGAAATAGAGACTATTATACAAATAAAATCACAAACTAGAGACCATGTTGCGATGAGATCACACCAGCCGAGACGCCAACTCAGGCCAGGGTCTTTAAAGTCCCTAGTTCCTCACTTCCTACCCCACTACTTCCGGCACCCTGTGCTCAGACCACACCCATCTTCAAACTCTGCCTTCATTTTGATTTCAACTACACACCTGTAAAGTTTCGTGACTGCATCCTACACATTTGTGGTGCTATCTTGGTGACGAACACTGTCCACAGACAGACGGATAGAAATATAAACACCTGGGTCAGTTGCATAAACTTAGTTTTAGACTAGTTTTGGTCTTAGATTGTCAGGTTAGACTAGTCTAATTAAGCCTGTCTGTTGCATAAATATTAAGACTGACTTCATTTGAGGAAGTTAAGTTAGCAACCGCCTCCCCCTGGCTAAGCCTGAGGTGAGAGCTTTGTTGCTATGGTAACAATCTGTTAGAACGTCGGTTAGCTAACTGTTTAACTATTTATCCATTACTTTTAACTAAATTTTAGCTAACTATTTCAGTTATTTATCCATTACTTTTAACTAACTGTTTCAACTGTTTACCCATTACCTTTATTTATTTTTTTTAGCTAACTATTTCAAATATTTATCAATTACTTTTAGCTAACTATTTCAACGGTTTATCCATTAATTTTAACTAACAATTTCAACTGTTTAAGCATTAGTTTTAGCTAACTATTTCCATTGTTTATCCATAACTTTTAGCTCATTTTTAGCTCACTATTTCAACTATTTATCCATAACGTTTTGGAATTTTTGTAACATATTCCTGAATTGTTTCTGAATATCTTTAACGGTTCTAACGACCGTTGGATTTATGGCGTTTACCTTTACTGTTATTTCCTCCCATACTTGGTGTGGTGTCGCTGTTGCATCTGCCTATTTTTCTCTTCTGTGAAGAGTCTTATTTCACCCATAATGCATTGGGCAACAGGCTAGTCTTACATTAGTCACTCATAGGAAGGCTTTATGCAACAGGTACATTTAAGTGTCTGTAGCAAGTCTGACTTAAAGTTATATTTAAGCAAAGGCTTAGTACTCAGAGCTGCTTCTGTGGTAGTTCCCGCTACAGCAGGTGTATCTAGGACCACATTTTGCCATGATGACACAATAATTCTAATAAACTATCTTGTAAAGTTGAGTCCTTAACTGTCATTCTCTACTCACCGTCTCCAGGAATGATGCGTAGTGTGACGGTGTTCCCGGCCTCCTTGATGAGGTTGACGATGTCAGAGTGAGACTTGTTGGTGATGGAGCAACTGTTCACGGCCAGGATGCGGTCGCCGACTTTCAGCTTCCCGCAGCGGTCCGCTGGGCTCCCCTCGATGATGCGCCCTATTTTGTGGGGCATGGCCACACATGCATTGCCAGCTATGGTCACCATTGACATGTTGTGATTCAGTATGTGTGTGTGTGTGTGTGTGTGTGTGTTTGGAGAGAGAGAAGGGAAAGGAATGGGAAAGGAGTAGAAAAAGAGGATCAGAAGGTTAAGGGTTAATTCACCCACAGCCAGCCAAGCCGCAGTCACTGAGAGAAGCTGATCAGAAACATGACAGATTAAACTGCAAGCATTGGTAAAGAAATAAGAGCGTTAATTATTTTTTTCAAATTAATCATTGAAAAAATTAATCTTCCATTAGATTCTTCCTCCTCCTCCTCCTTCCTCTTCCCTCTCTATCTCATCCTCCTCTTATACGCAGAGCACCAAATTTCTAAAATGGGTATCATTATTATATTTGCATGAGAGTCTCTCGGCAGCAGAGAGCTAATAATGAAAGAACCGTGTTGTGCCGTCTGCATCCCAAACACCTGCACCCGCAGAAAGTTGGAGACGACAAACATACATCAGAGCTGACATCTCACCAACTACCCTGAGGTCTCTCTGTTTCTCTTCCTCCATCTCCCTCCCTCCCTCTCTCTCTCTCTCTCTCTCTCTCTCTGTCTGCAGTCTGACATCAGTCACTGCAGAGAAAAGGAGCGTGCAATCACTCCTTCCTTTCACCATCCTTTTCATTATAATTCATCTCTCCCTATAACCGCCTTCCTCTCTTTCATTCCACTACAAACTTGTCTAACCCTGACCTCTTTGCTGTCTTTTTAACTGAATCTAGCTGTAAACTATTGAGTGGAAAGTAGATGAAGGAGAAAAAAAAAGGTGCTGTAGCATTTCTCAACAAAATAAAGTGCTTCTCCAAATGGTATGTGTGGACGGGTTTCATGCAGCCAATGGGTTTCCATTAGATTTTTACATGTCAGGTCAGATCAAATAAAGCTTATCTGCTGGCCCATGCGTCTGCATCTGACCAGCGAAAAAAAAAAAAAAAGCTTTGCCACTTTGAAAAGCCAACCTGGAAAGTTGAGCATTTTCAGGCCTTTTTTCAGTCCACCCACACTGACGGAGATAAGAGCACAGAGGAAAGTGGAATGCCATATGGGTGTAGGCAGGAAGCCATGGCAGTAGGGCAAAGAGTGCACTGCGTAGAAAAGAGACTACTAGTTTGTAAAAAGCAAAGTCAATTTGAACAGCTTTGTATGTCGTGATGTGGGAGATCAAACCGTAAACACGGTAACATCTGAGCTTTTTTTTAACAATGCAATAATTCCTCTATCAGCTAAGTGATGCACAGTAACCTAAAAAAGTGTAGACATGGTGATTTTGAGTCTCTCTGATCCAACATTGTAATAAATAAATATTATTCACACTGATCAGTTCCACTATTTATCCTGCTTGCAGCACTCCTTCTCATTAAGTTGTCATTAGGCTTTTAGTGCCACGGCAGAAGCTATTTAAGTTCAGCTGAATAATACAAATGCCTTATGTAAGTCCCACTTCACTTGTGATCAATTATAAAAGCCTTGTGTGAGTGTAGCAGCAGCAGCAGCAGCAGCAGCAGCTGCGGGCGGAGAAAGGGTTTCAGTGTCTTGGTTTGACAGGCTCAGACGAAAATGAGAAAGAAGAAGCGCTTCTTTGAAGAGAGCTGGTATTGATCTGGTGGGACTGTAAATAGCCAGAATCGGCGCTGGTTGTCAGGCTATTTAGTGTTCAGTGGTTTTATGGATGATACAAAGGCAGCCCATAAGGAAGAGAGGAAGATAAAAGGCCCCAGCGACGAGGAGTGTGTGTGTATGTTTTGCTGAGTGGAACTGATTTCTGTTATATTTGCATGCACAATCAACAACCGGAGATATTTTGTAACACATCTCTCACCGAAGGTGGTGCCGGCTTCGGGCCGCGACACCGAGGAGACGATGACGAAGCCGAATCCTTCGCTCTCGCCGCGGCGGATCTCCACGTCGTAGGGCTGCAAGGCGGAGGGGGCGTTGGAGATGACGTTGGGGGGCTGAGAGGAGACGGTGGCGGCGACTGCTGAGGCGACCACGGCGTTGCCGCTTCCTCCCGCGCCTCCGCCCCCTCCCCCTCCCCCGCTGCCGATGCCGGAGGTGGAGCCGCTGCCGGAGCTCACGGTGTTGAGGGAGTTCTGGCTGCCCTGCGGGGTTCGCTTCCCCATCTCCTCCGTCAGGCTGGGCGCCTGGGTGCTGCTGTGGTGGGAGGAGGCCGGCGATGGAGGCACATCTCCCTCTGCTTTAACTAGAGATGGCAGAGGAGGATATGGTGAGGAAGACGCAGCAGATATACAGTGAAGGGTGGGAGAGGAGAGGAAAGATTTATGGAAGGAATAAGGAGGAGCAAGGGAGGCGAGACAGAACAGATTGAGGAGACGACACAAGAAGACGGAGAAGAGAATGAAGACAAACAGATAAGTATAAGGCCAGACAGCGTTACATAAGACGTTCGGGAGATAATAAAAAGCAGAGTAAGACAGCGGTGCGTTGATATGACAACACAGCGAAAATATTACATCATCTGTACAATCTGAAAAAGATTGTAAATAAACACAGACAGTTTCTCTCCTAACGCAGCTAGTTTATGCTGATATGATAACAGACAGCTTGGGGAGAAGAGGCTCTCCAACAATCTCTCCTTCTGATCTGTTTTGAACAAAAGATGAACTAAAGACGCGGGCCGACTGTCGTATCTGGACATTTCATTCTACATTTCATTTCCTGTACAGCTGCTCGTGGAAGGCGCCTCATATTCTCGACGCTCCGAGGCAGACGGGGTGCAGCAATGCACTAATGTCTGTCCGCTGTCGTCGGGCCGAAGGTTGACCACCCTCTCCATCATATTTATGGGCCTTTCTTTATCGCCTGCTCAGGAGCAGGGTGGAGCTGAGCAGAACGGTGGAACGGCAGTGATGGCGGGGGGGGGGCATTTGATCGTGGTAGCGGCCGAGCGCTTCCAAACGTTACACACCCAGACTATTACAGAGGAAGGCAACTCTGCACATAGCAAGCAGGTCCCTGGGCCCCTGATTGAAGTGGGATCAAAATAAATGGGGCCCTTGGCGTTATAAAGTACAAAGGAAATGGAAATGGATTCATTTAAGGGCGGATCCATTATTTTGAGGTTTTTATATCATTCTGTAGCTTCCCAGTGGTGTATTCAAATCCAAACATTCAAATTTTGGTCAAAATCTGTATGCTTTAGTGTCAAAATGCTATTTTCCCCAAGCCCTTCTATAAACTTTTTCCCATGTGACCTGATGTAGGTTTCTGCATGATGACACTGCTACATGTACAGCACAAATACATCCTTATAGTCATTGTATTAAGGTTACATACGGTAACTTAGATGGCGGTCGGCATGCTCCCAGTTTGGATAATCGGCACGATGCCAGCACGAAAGCTAAGCAATGTACTGCTGGTTGGACGCAACGTTAGTTCGGATCCGAAAGTCACACAATAACTCAAACTAACTAACCGATCGATGCTGCAGTAGACCAGCAACTCCTGTGTTCCTCAAGGTAAAATTACTGTTTTTGTGAATGGAGTCTGGTGACTTTGAAGAGAGCATAAATAACGGCTTCAGTTCCCCGTCAGCAGGTCTCTAACAGACTACTCCACCATGATCCCTCTTCCTTCTTACCGGCGTAGTTGGTTTTGCGTCGTACGGTGAGGTTGACGTGGCCCTGCTTGGCGGCCTGCTGCATCAGCTGCACCACCAGCTGGTGCGACTTGCCCACCACCGCCGTGCCGTCCACGCATATCAGTTCATCCCCGGACCGCAGGCGTCCGTCCTCGTCTGCCGCGCCGTACTTCACTATGTGGCCGATGTAGATCTGAGACACAAACAAAACGAGATGGAGGAGATTATGTAGATCTAGATAAGCAAAGGCTGCCAAAAGAGCCAGAAATTCTTAGAATACATACATGGAAGGACTTCAGAAAAGTACATTAAATAAGAATTCAAGGATGTCCCAACTTTTAGCAGACATATAGTTGACATGCAGGTCCGCTATAATTTAAACCGCACTATTACATCTTTACTCTTCTCCCCAGCTCCAAAGTAAATCATTATTTCTTTGTCCTTCAAAAAACGCAGTGCTGGAGTGCAGGCCAGCGAGCAAGAACAAACAACTTCGCCTCTTCAAGAAATGGAAGAAAGAAGCGGTGTGTGTGTGTGTGAGTGTGTGTGTTTGAGAGATGATGGGTGGTTTTCTTTTTACATTGGCCAGATCAAAGAGAAATCACTGATAAGAAGCTGATGAACAAGCTCAGAAGTCCACACAGGAGGAACATAAATAACTAAATAAAATCAGATGTGGTGAGAAACCCTCTAGATGCTGCTCAGAGTAGTACTGTCAAAGTTAATTATGCGTTTCTTTAACACATTAACGCAACTTGCTATTTTTAGGTTGTGGCACTTTTCAGTTTTAAAGCTAGAGTGAAGATACTGGTATCATATGAAACTAAAAAGAAACAAAGAAATCCATTGGTACCAACCTTGCCGTGTTACCATGTCGGGAAGGAGGCTAAATAACGCTCCAAATTTAGGCAACATTTTGGTGAGGAAAAACTGGCATGACCATTTTCAAAGGGGTCCCTTGACCTCTGACCTCAAGATATGTGAATGTAAATGGGTTCTCTCGGTACCCACGAGTCTCCCCTTTACAGACATGCCCACTTTATGATAATCACACGCAGTTTGGGGCAAGTCATAGTCAAGTCAGCACACTGACACACTGACAGCTGTTGTTGCCTGTTGGGCTGCAGTTTGCCATGTTATGATTTGAGCATATTTGTTTATGCTAAATGCAGTACCTATGAGGGTTTTTTAGACAATATTTGTCATTGTTTTGTGTTGTTAATTGATTTACAATAATAAATATATACATAAATTTGCATTAAGCAGCATATTTGCCCACTCCCATGTTGATAAGAGTATTAAATACTTGACAAATCTTCCTTTAAGGTACATTTTGAACAGATAAAAAATGTTTTAAAATGATTTAACTACTGACAATCATGCGATTAACTGCGATTAATTATTTTAATCGATTGACAGCCCTACTGGGAATATAGCATCCATTTCATCATTCAGGTTATACTGAATCTTCTCAGTTGTAGTTTAAACATTTCACACAAAGATATGGAAAAGTAAACGAGAGAGACTCACCGGCTCTCCGGCCTCGTTGCCTCCGAGGATCCTGAAGCCGAACCCTGTGTCCTTCCTCCACAGGAAAATGTCCTGCTCTTGGAAGTCTGGAACTGTAAAATCAACAGATCGCCATTAACATTTCTGCATTAACCCCAAACAGCCAGCCCCAGGGGACTTCCTGTGCCTGCACCAGTACAGCCCTCGCATGCAGTTAACCGTTTAGTAGAACACCCTCAATATCACCCCGTTCAGTCGACGGTATGGCCGTAATGGATGCACCTATTGTTCTCAGGGAATCAAAAAAAACCGCCTGCTTATGTCAACATGCAAATATTCATCCTCCCCAACTGTTCCAAGTTTTGTCACTAAGATAGCACTTTGCACAAACAATCTGTCTGGAGGCTTTTGGGAAAAGAACAAACAACTGATCCGTCAAAAAGATAAAAAGGATCTATTTTTGGGTGAAGAGCATAGCAGGTATGGAGCTTAAATAAACGATCAAAAGCCAGACAGGCTGCCAAAACAATTCAGAGCACCCTCATTTCATTGGTCCCATAATTAGAAATGATCAGGCTGAAATTCCACTCTGAAGTCTGAAATAGTTCTACTTTCTTTGAGCTTTTTTACAACATTTTCAGCGACGCCCCCGCAGACTGGACATTACTATTCCAAACGGACTTCACTGCTTCTTTTATGAAGCGATGTGTGACATGAAAGTCCATTTCTACTCTTCCATATGTTGGGGGAGCACTTTCCACCCGACAGAGGTGCTAATACATGCTGGAATAATCCGCTATATATTATTGAGCAGGGTATGTGACAGTCCACTCCCATCCACCAGAGAACGCAGTGTGTGTGCTTGTCACTAGAAAGGTGCTGTGCTATAAAAGAGGCATTGCACTGCAGCGAATGACAGCTCATGGTTCATGTAACAGTGGAGATGGTGGGGGTGTGTGAGAGCCTCAGGGGGGCTACTGGGAGCCAGTGGAGAGCCGGAGCGAGTGTGTGTGGCCTCATCTCGGTGAACACTTTGTGCGTATAGGTATTCATGTATGTGCATGCATTTGTATGGTCGCAGCTGTGTTGTACTGACTGACAAACACGCACCTCGGAGCAAACTCCCAGGGAGATTTCCCTTTTTCGCTCCGACGCAGGGCCACTGCTGCCAAGGCCACTAAAGCCACTAAGAGACGGCAGGGTGGCAGAAGGCGTAAACAGCCTGCTCCCAATCTGTTCCTTCAGTCAACAGCTAAAATCCCCGCGGAACGCAAGCTATCTCTTCCAATCTATCACAATGTGTAACTGCGGAGGAGCTGCGGGGAGGAAGAGTCAGAGGGTAACCGTCGCAATCTGCACCTGCACACGGTGGGGTCAGCTGCACAGTTACACCCTGCTCCTGTCGATTAACGGATCCATAAGTGATCCCCGCAGTGAGGCAAACTGGGCGTGAATCGATCAATACTTCACAAAGATTGGGACGGACCTGTGCGGAGTCATGCTCGAGGACTGCAAATAAGAAGGCTCAAATAGCGAGGAAATTAAACTGGGAACATGTTAAAACCAGACAATAATCAAAATGAATGGCAATAAAGCGTGAGCGAGTCCTCTATCCTCTCCGGTCCAGAGTTTTCTAGAGAAGGTAAATGCTGTGGGAGTTTTTTGGGGGGATATTTTTTCCGCAAATCGTTCACCACATGGTGCGTTTAAAGACCTTGATCTCAGCAGAACTTTTCATTACAGCGAATGCTGCGTGGAGAAATGCCTCTGCCGTGGCCGAGGCCTGAGCCCTATGGGGTGCACGCAGCGGGATTTTAGGATGAGAGCTCAATGCAGCGTGAGGAAGCGGTAGGATTTACACCTGCTGGTACAGGTCAGCTGTCCTTCCTGTCATTTCTCTGCGCTTCCTCTCTACTTTTTCTATACCTCCAGAGTCCATTGATCTACCAAAGCTTGACCTTTCTCTTTCCCGTTTTTGTGTTGCTGTCACTTTTCTGGCCCTCTTTTTATCGTTATCCTTTGTGCCCTCTTTGCAGTTCTCCCATTTACTCTGAGCAAACTGGCTAAGGCAATTTAGAAAAAAACCCCGTTGAGACGCCATCACCTTAGGGCAGGAATGTGGACATAATCTCCCCCCTTAGTCTTGGTTTCTTCCACTCTCCATCACTACCCTTTATTTCCTTTTTAAATCAAACACCATTGTCCTCGCAGCCCTTCGCGGCAGCTTGCCAACAGGCGTCTGCACTATTAGCCCACGCTCAGCCCTTCTCTTCACACTCTTCTTCATGGGCATCTAAATAATGGAAATCCTTGACAAGTGGTGCCTGAGAAAGTGATTAGGTGTTCTCAGCCCTTGCAGACTCCTGATTTTTTCTCTTCCTCTCCTGTTGACAGTGGATCTGAGGGTTATTCTTTTTAATTGGAGCTATCCCTTTGCTTTGGCAAGGCTAGACAAAGAGGAGGGGGGGGGGATGCAATCCGCTGACATCCACTCCACTATTGCTGCTAATTATACACCTGCGCGTCTCTGAAGGGAAGTCTAGCGTAAAAGTGTGTCAACGGTGGCAGTGTCGACAATTGGACCACGGTGGCACCTCTAGTAGTAGCTTTTAAACGGCCGGACGAAGAACATGTGGGAGACGGCTGCTTCTAATGCTGCTGCGCAGGAATCAATGCTAACTTTATGGCTTTGAAGAACTGCTTTAAAAGGAATAACTCAACATTTTGGGGAAATACATTTATTCATTTTCGTCCTGCTGTGATTCAGAGAAGATTGATATCGCTCTCACGCTTGTGTGTTAAATATTGAAGGGAAAATTCATCACGTTTTATGTGGATGTCCAATCAGTGTTGATGGTAAATGAAGTCGAGTGAAGCAATATATTCCTCAGTGCGTGCTATATTGACTGTGAGTTCACAGCTGCAAAATCTGTTCTTCCTGCATCCAACGACGTCATTTGACTTGACAGTGACGTTGCTGGATTGCTGGTTTTCTGCTCGCCGTTTCAAACAGGAAACAACACTGCTTGTAAACTGTCTGTTATTCCATTTTAACAAGCTACCAAAATCTACTTCAGAAAACGTTTTAAGAGAGAAATAGGCAATGTCACTGCTGAATCTCGTTTCATTTTAGAACTAGATCGCCTAGTCTGACAGCTTGGTCCAAGTTTTGTGAGCCGGACACGTCGCACTGGACAGGCTCATTTGCATAAAGGACTGTTCCCGCCTTTTCATTCTGAAAGAGCAACGGCCAATGAGGAAACTCCAACACTCGGCCGACCAATCTTGTAACTTCATCACTCAGTCAGTCAGCGACAGACTTTTGCGTTTGTAGGGCTGGCCTTCTGCGGTCCAGCCAAAAAACAAACAGAACTTCCTTTTTATCTTCGCTTGCATTGCAATCTAGCGATACATTTCCAACAGCAAAAATGGCATCCCAAAATATGAGTGCAGAGGATGTTATGGACGAGGATACTTTTTACAGTGTTTTGGCTGACTCGGATATTCAGCCGTATTTATTCGAGTATACGGCCGAAGAAATGCAGCGGAGAGAGACCGTGGCTGCGCTGCATTAGCTGTGCAAGAGGACTGGGCGTCAGAAGCTCGCGTGCAATGCATCCTGGTACATGTAGGCACTGCCGACACCGCATATATGTGAATATAAACCAGTTACTTACATGCACATGTCTTATCCCAAACCTCGCTCCCAAACGTGCTATACCATTTAAACCCACCGAGGGTCTCCACATGCAGCCCTCATCCAACCGCCACCAAAAAATATATACTTACGCCTACTTTCATACATGCTCCTGGACTGGGCCCAGATCTTAAAGGGGTCCGGTTTTCTTTGGATGGTCCCGTCCGCTGGGATGTCCTGGGGCGGCAGGCCTGGCAGCGGCTGAGAGGGGGGCGGGGGGGCGATGCTCTCGCTGAGAGGGGGCGCCAGGGACGAGTGCAGGGGCGAGTCTGTGTGGGTGCTCCGTTGGCTGGAAACACTATGCTGGGAGCTGTTCTGACTGTCCTTTCTCGACAATTGCTGTTGGAAAAGCACATCAATGACATTTAGCAAATTGAAAGTCAGCTGTGCTAGTACACCTGTGAACAAGGAGCACTGACGGACTGGTGGAGACAAAATAGAAAAGGTTATTGCATGACCCAGCAGTGGAAAGACAAGGGGTTGTGTTTGGTGAAAGGAGAATCAGTGAGATTAAGGGAAGAATTTTGGGATTAGAGATCAAAAAGATTTAAGACGGCTGCTCCTTGGGGAACAAGGAGGCAGAACATAATAAGGATGGGGGGAGAAAAATGTATACAGCATAGTATCACGATATTTTGCGTGACAATATTGTATCGATACACGGATGTCAAGTATTGATCTTTTATTATATAAACTATAGGGCTGTCAAATGAACGCAAATTTGTTTTATCGCCACTAATTTCTTTAATGCGTTAATGCAATCGATCTTTCGGAGGTTGTAGCCGACTCAGTTTTAAAGCGAGAGTGAAGATACTGGTATCATATGAAACTAAAAACCCTAAGGAATCCATTGGTGCCATGTCATACTATCTTGTTGCAAAGGAGGCTAAATAACGCTCCAATTGCGCTACATTTTGGCGAAGAAAAACTGTCAGGCCATTTTCAAAGGGGTCCCTTGACCTCTGACCTCAAGATATGTGAATGAAAATGGGTTCTATGGGTACCCACGAGTCTCCCCTTTACTGACATGCCCACTTTATGATGATCACATGCAGTTCGGGGCAAGTCATAGTCAAGTCAGCACACTGACACAATGACAGCTGTTGTTGCCTGTTGGGCTGCAGTTTGCCATGTTATGATTTGAACATATTTGTATGCTAAATGCAGTACCTGAGAGAGTTTCTGGACAACTTTGTCATTGTTTTGTGTTGATAATTGATTTAATAAATATATACATACATTTGCATAAAGCAAGCATATTTGCCAACTCCTATGTTGATAAGAGTATTAAATACTTGACAAATCTCCCTTTAAGGTACATTTTGAACTGATAAAAAAATGGGCGATTTAATCGCAACTAATCATGGACAATAATGCAATTAATCGTGATTAAATATTTTAATCGATTGACAGCCCTAATAAACTATTAACCTCTTAACAATCCTCCGGTGGGCCCGGCCGCTATTCTGTATTTCAAAGGTTGTACCAGGCTTAGTCGTAAAGCTTGTGAAGATCCTCATATCATATGAAACTAGAAAATCGAAGGAATCGATTGGTACCAACCGTTTTCAAAGGGTTCCCTTGACCTCTGACCTCAAGATATGTGAATGATATCTCTGAGATGAACAGAGTGCAAACTGTATCTTATTAGATAAAACAGATGTTGACAAACTGCATAATTTGCAGTGGAAAAATTTAATAAATCACAATATGTCTGATACTGAGCATATCGCTAAAAGTTTGAAATCGCAATAAGATTGTATCGTGATATTATCGTATTGTGATAATATTGTATTGTGGGGCCTCTGGTGATTCCCACCCTTAGAAGATAAGAGCGTATAATGTCAACTATTGTTGTGTTGCTGCTGTATTCAACACAAGGAATAATCTGTTTTATTCAGACAATTATTTTAGCACACAAAGGGAGGAAAAAAAAGCGCTCAATGGTTTCTCATGATTAAGTCATTCAGCTGTGGGAGAAACAAATGTAGCTCAACTTACGAGGGTGCATTGCCTATTCCTTTTGTTTAACAGAGTGGAATGTATTAACAAGGAACTGCATCCCCTGCTGCATATGGAGAGATATTCACAGTGAATAAAGCACTCGTGGGGTTTGAAACGCAGGGAGGATTTTACTGGTGAAGCCAGAAATGTAAAACTCCTCATAAATTGCCACCGGCCCCTCAATAACATGGGCACTTAAGCACCTGCTCGAGGATTTCAAGGGAGCGGTGCTTGAGCGGGGTAAAGCACATACGATCCTGAGCTCAAGTACAAGAACGCTACAAGTAAAAAAAAAAACACCTTTCCATGACCCTCGTCACAATGTCTTTCTTTACAGCCCTATTGTCATCGTTACTCTGCAGATTTTCAAAAAGAAACCAGCGAAAGGGTTACAGACGGAGCATGGGAAAGATATTTAAAGACAATAAGAGAAAATGACAGCAGTTCAGTCTCTTCACATCATGTGACCTCCCGGTTCTTTCGGATGTGGTGGACAAAAATACACCAGGAAGGGGCGGAGGCGGGCGGCTCATCTGTTCTCAAATATCAAAGCGTTTGGCCTTCAAAGTGCAGCCATGTCTTCAATAAATTCAGACTCATTACTCCCTGAATCTGCCTCCTACACCTCTGCAATTCATGTTTATATTCATCACCCTTGTTAGACATAAAAGAAGCCTGACGCTTTAGCAAATATTAAGTCAGCGCCGAGCTGGAATGCTTACTCTCGCAACTCTGCCAGTGTTGCGAGTGTAACCTCACTGGGTTGTGTGGTGAGGTAAAAAAAACAAAAATCAATGGATTCATATAATTAGTCACAAATGCAGGCCTTGTCTGGTGCTAAAGTCAGACCTCAGGGGCTGATTCTCCCCCCTGACCGCAAAATGATTTTTTGGTCACTTTCATTCCATCAAACAAAATGGTGCCTCCATTAGCCGCCTGCTGCAGCATGAGCATTTTTTTGTGTCTCGCTTTCTCAGTTTGATGTACACAAAAGTCCAAATCCTATTCCCCCGTCAAATGAAAACAAATCTTGTGTTCTTGATGGATCTATTAGATTTGACCTTCTGCAGTCATTGTGTTCTCCTTCTGTGCTCCGGGACTGGTCTAATACATTGGTTTCTGCTGCTCCAATAACTTATTAAGGAGACAGAAGATGGGAAGGAGGCAGGGAGGGAAGGAGGGAGGGAAGGAGTGGGGGCTGGGGCAATGAAAACAAATCCTTGCTGCTTCCTCAGACTCAGTCCTGCTTTGCCACCAGCAGGCCACAATTAGGTTCGGAGCCTCGATGCATCACAGCATTAGCAGTCCCCATAGACTACACTGTATATAAGTCACCGTGACGTCATCCACTGGTTTGGGGACTGCTGTTTTGAAGCCTCGTGTTCAGCATTTTGGCTGTAGCCATTTTGGTTGTTTGCAACCAGAAGTGACACAAGAGGTACAACCGAACGCTGAATAAGACATTTTTAGGCGACTAAAAAGTTATAATTAACTTTCATGAACCGTGAAAACACACAGTGAAAGAGTTAATTGCAAGACGAAAATGCAGACAACTCCAAGACCTGACAACGCCGTGGTAGCAACCTGTCAATCACAAGGTAGCCCCGCCCTAAAGCATCCCCTGCGTTATGGTCTATATGACTCTAAATGGGACCATAATTTACTAAATGAACATCATGAAGAAGACTTGAAACTAGCGATTGAGACCATAAACTCATGTTTACAATGTTTACCGAGGTAATAAATCAAGTGAGAAGTAGGCTCATTTTCTCATAGACTTCTATACAATCAGACTTCTTTTTGCAACTGGAGGAGTTGCCCCCTGCTGGCTGTTAGAAAGAATGCAAGTTTAAGGCACTTCCTCATTGGCTTCACTTTTCAGACCCGGAAGTTATCCACTGGCTGTCATCTTTAGTGTGTTTTGTTGCACACGAACAGCCTAATACAACCAAACATTACATTGAAACATCATGCATTAACACTACTATCATCCTCAACTTATCACCTCTATTATCTGCTATACCATCACCATTATCTAACATACCCCAGCACCAACACCACCACACCTCATTCCCCCAAAAACTTTCCCCCCAGCTGACGACATCACATACCCTCCTAGTGTAATCTCTGTATGGAGGAGCTTGATCAAAATCGTCCTGCAAAACAAAAATTAACAAACACATGTTCACAGTCAGTAGGGTCCCTTCCATTAATGCAGCAGATATCACAGGACGCCACCGACTTTCAGCAGCGATCCCACATTCAGCTCTCACGCTGCAAGCTTAGCGCCCAGCGCGATGCGATCATCAGCCTGTTAGCAACCCAGCTCACACTGTGCATCAAAGCCCCTCTAGTCCAAAACCCCCACCAGAGAGGAGAAGGGGGGGGGGCCCTGATGTAAAGCTACAGGGATCCACCCCCGCAAAGCACAGCATCCCCATGTCTACAAACAGACCCACAACATCAGCACAAGTTACACCTCACAGAGGAGAGTTAGGGGATGAGGCAGGAGAGGAGAAGGGAGCCCTCTGACCGTGTAGATGGAGGACAGAAGAGTGAAGGATGGATGGATGGGAGAGGAGAAACGTATAAAACTTACCAGTTTGGGGCTCTTCTTTGCAGGGGCCACCCCTGACAGAAATGGGGGAAAAAGAAGAAAAAAAGGGAGAAGGTTACCAATGTAGTTTCAGTATATCATCCATGTTCAGGAAAAAAAGGAGAAAAAACAGATAACGCAGACTCCAAAACAATGCCCACAACAGTGCTCATCTAGGCCTCGTCTCCTTCTCCCTCCTTTCCTCTCTTCTTTCCCTGCTTGGTTTCCTTTTGCTCGTCCATCCGCGGCTGGCATTTGAGGAGGAGGAATGGAGGAAGGGAGGGAGGGGAGGGGAGGCAGCGCGATCTATCTGCATCACTGCCGCGGCCAGCGCTCGGCTTGACTGGTGCAGCGGAAGAGTGGGGCCAGCCC
This sequence comes from Hozukius guyotensis, assembly GCA_916700995.1. Classification (NCBI taxonomy): domain Eukaryota; kingdom Metazoa; phylum Chordata; class Actinopteri; order Perciformes; family Sebastidae; genus Hozukius; species Hozukius guyotensis. The sequence goes on along the minus strand of CAKALU010051665.1, from coordinate 16,431 downwards.
TGGGGGCCAACCCGGCGCTCGCTAGAGCCTGGCTACCCGACGGCGGTCGCAAGCACGCATGTGAGCGAGAAAAGTGAGAGTTAAAGAGGAAAGGACAGAATCCTGGAGAGCAACTAAGCCAGAGATATAGAGAGAGTAAAGAGGAGAAGAGCAAAGCTGTGCTCTGGAGTTCCTGGCCGTAGCATTACCCATGGAGAAGGAGTCCAAGATACTGAACATTAAATTATAGGCAACCGTCAGTTCCCCTCTTACTGAGACCATCTTCCTGTGTCCGCTGAGCGCCGCGCTCCGCTGTCGAAGGCTCCAGCATCTATAGGCAGTTGCAGCGTCCTCCCCGTCTCTCCCTTTCCTGCTGCCTTTTCCTTTTTTTTTCACCCTTTCTCTCTCTCTCTCTCACCTCGCTGCACACTGTCCTCCCTCCCTTTTCTTCCCTCAGCATCATCACCCACCCTCCCCTCCCTCTTCCTCTTCTTCTCTCTCTCTCTCTCTCCTCCATCTCCCTCCCACCCCCACATGCTGGTAAACATCCACACAGCTGCACACCACACACGGGCGTCGGGCGGCTTCACGCGGCGCTCTCCGACACAAATCGAAGCGCGCTGCTTAAAAAGGTATGACAGACGGCTTTCTGCTTGAGTGAGCAGTGACCAGAAATATCATGGCAGAAATATCATTATCGCACACAAAGAAAGACTGACGGATGACTAAAACGCGAGCGCAAGCCTGGATCCAGCCAGGGAAATTTGCTCCTTAAGCACATCACTGCCCCTCTCTCTCCTCCCTCCTCCCTCCATCCCTCCCTCCCTCCCTCAGCTCTGCATGAAATAAACAGTTGTATGAAGTTATGGAAATGAGAATGGGAGAAGGAATGCATGAAACAAAGAGAAAATGCAAAACTCATGGCGTGTGTTTACCTCTATAATATTCAAGAATGGGTATGAGTAGGAACCACACACACACCTCTGACATACAATAGGGGTGTGTCACTCATGTAAAGCAGACTAGGCGGTGTCTGATCTAAGAAAATGGGCCACTTTTGTGTGTCAAACCTTTAGGGAAACGGAGAGGATAAGATCTTACACACAAACACACACATACACGCTTCTTTATCTCTGACATCTGGGTTCATTCACAACTGACAGCTCCAACTGTGTTGCGTCTGCAGCTTTTTATTTTCCCTTCCTCCCCCTCCCATCTCCTCCTTTGCCTCATCTCTCTCCTCTTCACCCTCCTTTTTTCAATCAATAGGAATCATTCATTCAGGAGCACATAGCAATCCCCCCTAAATCAGACATGGACGCAGATGCACGCTGTCAATCCCGAGGTATTCTCTCTGGGGCTAAACATGCTGTCAGTCATCGTGTCAGGCTGCCGTTTGATTATCCTTCATCTATCAACCACAACCTGATCTGCTGCTGCTGTCCGTCAACGTCTCCCAGCATGCTCTCTCTCTCTCTCTCTCTCTTCGCTTTTTCCCATCACTGATACACAAAACGGACACACCCGTGGAAGCAGGAAACAGACCTCGGGGTCGATTCAGGTCTTCGCAATGCACTGACTGCACTGTTTGAAATTTAACCTCTGAATCTTTGTGTTACTGTAAAAGCAAATGAGATATCAATTTAAAGAGCTCAACCAAACTGTGAGGCCTTGACGCTCTTTGACAAATAAAGCTTAATTGTGCGCAGGTCAGCAGGTTGTGTTTGTGTGCCTGTGTGAAGCACCAAAGTGTGTTTGAAGCTCCCAGATCAAAAGGGATTGTGGGTGTTTGGGCCAAACCTCCAGTACTAATTACATACAAGAGGGAGGAAAAGAGCGGTTTTGGACAGGTGGGCGAACTCGTCTGGCCTGCGCACACAGAGTGAGAGAGCGCCGCCGACTAAATCCTCAACGCCTCCAGCTTTCAAATAATGGACCAAGACCCGCTGTGGGCCCCCCCCCCCAGCTCATTTTATTCTGCTTACTAAATCTTAAAATTTGTGGCAGGAAATGCGTTCTTAACAGTGAGTAATTAAGGGCTGCTAAACCTACAGGGCGCTAAATTTGTGTGTGATGTATGGTTTTTATGATTAATGATACATCAACCGATTATTGTGAATGCCAATGAAGCCAAAATAATAAAGCATCCTGTATATTTGAGGATGGCAGTGAAAGAAATGTATCGAGCTTGACAGAATAACAGTCACTGCCTGAGGAAAAACTCCATAATTGTCAGCGAATACTAGCAGTTTTTCTCTGTGTGACAGCCCAACAGCTGGTTAAAGGGATAGTTCGGGTGTTTTGAAGTGGGGTTGTATGAGGTACTTATCCATAGTAGGTGTATTACCTACAGTAGATGGCGATCAGCACGCCCTCAGTTTGGAGAAACAGACAGGAGTATCAACACCGTAGCGAAGCAATACAGTGCTGTGGACGAGGACAGCAGAAACACATATTTTAGCCACCTAACAGAAAAGCTCACCTAAAAAATGATATCAGTTTAAGTGTCCGCTATATTTAGAATATTTTCACTGCTTTATCTTGCAGTCAGACAGCCCTTTCCTTCTTCTTTACGACGGGGAACTGAACTGAAAGTGAAACTTATCTATGCTCTCTCTAAATCTAGCAGGCTCAGATGACAAAAACAGATTCACTTTCAGTTCAGTTCATCATCTATAAATATTCTTAATAGGGCATACACTTAAACAAATATCTATTTTCTAGGTGAGCCTTTCTTTTAGGTGGCTAAAATACGTTTTTCCGCCGTCCCCGTCCACATCACTGTATTGCTTTGCTCCCGTGCGCCTGTCTGTTTCTCGATGCTAGGGGCATGCCAAGTGTCATCTACTGTAAGTAATCCATCTACTATGGATAAGTACCTCATTCAACCCCACTTCAAAACACCCGAACTATCCCTTTAAATTCCAACAGTCTGGGTGCATGACGACAATGCACGGTGGAGTCTTTTGCAAAAACTGTAAATAAGGTGTGGTGGGAAAAAAATGCAACCATGAAAGCACTGACACACAGAGTAAAAGATTTGTGCACTGGAAAGATGAATTCAGCAAAAATGGCTCCCAAAGGAGGTCTGGTTTGGATGAATTGAACTGGGCTCAGGTTGACATTAAGAGCTACTGTACCCTTGACTGTACAGTTCCCCACAACAGATAGGAAGTGTTGCAAAAACCTGGCAGCGCAGCAGTCACTAAACGGAAACCATTATTAAGCAAATTATGTTGTCCGTCCAAAGTGTGTGTGCGTGCGTGTCGGTAGATCTCGGCTATGAAGTGATGGCATCCAACAGGCAGGTCCATCTGTCACCGTGGCGACAGTGCCTGGTGACCGTGGGGAGCTGACAGACGGTCTCCAAGGAGTGAAAGGCTCACATCAGCTGTGTACATCAGCAGCCAGGATGTGACAGCCCTGCAGAGTACAGCTTTATTTAGCTTCCTCTATGTGTAAACAGTGAAATTAAATGTGACAGAGGAGCGTACCGATGTGACTGAATAGATGGCAAAGATGACCAGGGAGAGCATGCATGCAAAAAGTAAAAAAAAAACCATATATTTTTTGCAAGGAAGGAGTGTTGTTTCCCTGCATTGAGGCTTTTAAAAAGCTGAGGTGAAATCCCCTCCTCCCACAAATGCACACATCCATACAGAGGAAACCCCCAGCGCAGATTATCTGCAGAGCATTGTCATAGTAACAAAGGATGGTGCAATGGTGGAGATTTATAACTCGCCCGATAGCTATGGAGGTGTGAAGACAGGGGAGATGGGTGCGGGGGGGCTGAGGGAGAGAGAGGCTCACCTCCTCGTCCCTGAGCAACAAGCAGTGATTCACAGGCTCAAGCCTCCGGCGAGCCAAAAATCACGAGCGGAGGTGAATGGTGGGCACCTAGCGGGCAGGGCCGCTCCCCCCCCAATCATTGCTTTTGAGGACTGCAATGCTGTGCGTTATGGTGCCATTGGAACGTGCAGTCAGCAGAATTTTTAATGCGAAGTGGGCAAAAAATACGACGCTTCCTGCCCATACGGGGAATTGATTTCCTGCTTTGGTCTGTGCAGGGACCCATCATCAACGTTTATCTCTTTCTAATGGGTGTGTACAAGACTGTCCACATTAGACGGAGCTCCTGGATGTACATGCCGGTAACTGGGAGGTTTATGCGGGTTATGTAAGTTCACGTAATCGCGTGTGTCCTCAAAGAACACCAGTACCGTGGAAAGCTTTTGACATTTACAAGCCGTCTTGCTCACTCGCCCAACATTACGCCAATAAGAGCCATCTAGTGCGGCAAATGATCCACTTGGCGTTTTTGCCGTCTTTAAGCCGCACGTCTGTGGAAAAAACAAAGGAAAAAACACACATTTCTACCCACCGTCTGTCTTCAAGGGTATAATAAATCTCTATCAAACTGCACTTAAAGGCAATGAGAGAAAAGGCAAACAAACGTAAACAAGAGGAAATACACCCTCTTGAGCTTTAACGCTATGAATGCTGTAAAGAGTTTTCCACCGTGCTGATAATCCTGTGGTCTCTGACATTTGTTTGGGTGTGGGTCTGCGCAGTGGAGGGGTGTTCATCAAACACACTGACATTTGCGAAATAGTTTATAACACCTCTCGCCCGTGTTAGTCCCTCAACCTGCCATTTGTCCGTCCGCTGGCTTACGTGGGCGGAGAGAAAAGGTCCATCTCTCATTCGGAGAGAAGAAGGAGGAGTGCGAGGCCTGATTGCCCAGCAGGGACTAATGTGTCACCGTTGATTGATGAGTCATGAAATCGGGGAGAGGAAAAAAGAGAGAGAGAGAGGGAGCACAGCATCATGGGGGTTTCTGTGCTGCTCTTTCATCATCTCTCTGATCCTCTGACATCCTTCCATCCACCGTTATCTCCCTTCACCCACTGTAGCTGTCTTTCCTTCCATTTCCTGTGCATGTCTGCAAGCAGTTGCTGCAAACCAAGCACGATTTACCTTGGCATTCATTGCAGCGCCTGCCAGGCCTTACAGACAGGTAAAAAAAAAAAAGAAGTAGAATGAGACTCTGCATCCACGCCGAGACAGATGGGCTTCATTTTTCTACAGCTGACTAATGACATGAGCTGCCGGGCTACTGAGAGTTTCAGAAATTCTACACTCAAACCTGTGTTTTTCGCTGACAAAATGCTGTACAGCAGCAGGTGTATGCGTCCCTGTAGTGGACGCTGTAACATTTACACCTTTTTTAAAGAGAACAGGGGAGAGGAAATTAGCGTCTGTGCTACGGCAAGACATCGGGGCCCAAAATGAATTATGTCAGCGCATCAGCGAGGGCAGGAGAAGATAGTCAGGGGAAAATGAGCACATTAGAGCAGCGTAATTAGACAAATGAAAGAACAATGTATCACGACACACAGGCCTGATTGAAGTAATAAATCATGCACGTGCGCTTATAGGCAGTATATCTCAGTACAAAATGTCTGTAGCGCCTCTGTGTCTTGTGTGCATAACCTATGAAACGCTGTCAATGTCTCATAACCTGACATTCTGATCTGTGGGTGGTTCTTCCTCTGTTTGTATTAATTGGACCCAAAAGGTTAAAAAAGATCATTGTAACTTTCGCAGACAAAGAGGATGAAAGCTAAAATCATAGAGTTCGGTATTTTGGCCGTCACCATCTTGGTTTTTTGCAACCAGAAGTGACACGAGAAGGTGGAGCTAAGTACAACTGAATGCTGAATAGGCGTGATAATTTTTAGGCGACCAAAAAGTTTATAACACTGTGAAAGGGTTAAAGTTGTAAGACAAAAACACGGACAACACCCTGAACGGAAAACGCCGTGGTAGCGACCTGTCAATCACAAGGTAGCCGCGCCCTAAAGCAATGGTTCCCAACCTGGGGTCCGGGCCCCCCTTAAGGGGGGACACCAAAGATCACAGGTGGTGTGCCAGGATTTGTCTGCTCTGAGGTTGTCAAATCTATATTTACTCATGTATAACTAAAATCATAATAACACACTTACTGGATAATTTATAAAAATTCTGTATATGAAACTATTTAAAAATATATAATTTTTTGCAAAAAAAAAGGAAAATCTAACTAAATATTCTGCTTCAATCCACATGTGTTGGCGTTTAGCCTTTCAAAAACAACATTACAACATCTGCTCTCCCGCAAAAGTCAAATCCATCAAGACATTTTCACTTTGTTTATTTTATTTCATTTTACTTTTTGGCGAAACTGAAAGAAAGTTGAACATCATGCTGTATTGAAGAAGACTTGAAACTAGCGATTGAGACCATAAACTCATGTTTACAATGTTTACTGAGGTAATAAATCATGTACATTTTGTTTATGGTGATGACATCGGAGGGGCACAGCTTTTCGTAGATACCACTGCCCTAAAGCATACCTTGCTTTATGGTCTATTTGTCATCATGCTGTTTTGAAGAAGACTTGAAACTAGCGATTGAGACCATAAACTCATGTTTACAATGTTTCCTGAGGTAATAAATCAAGTGAGAAGTAGGCTCATTTTCTCATAGACTTTTATACAATCTGACATCTATTGCAACCCGAGGAGTCGCCCCCTGCTGGCTATTAGAAAGAATGCAAGTTAAAGGCACTCCTCATTAGCTTCACTTTTCAGACCTCAGAGTTGCCCACTGGCTAAAACCCCCAAATGTGATTCACATTGCTGGGTTTTCACACTGAGAGCCACAAAATCGCAGGTTCTCCCACCCAACGTTCAGCACACTGTAGCATAAAAACACATGCTCACATTTTCACACCAGCTGACTCGCGCACATACTCATACATGGTGAGAAAGCCGGTGGGGGGGGAGAGAGGTGAGGGGGCACGCTGCTGCGCACGGCCGCCTTAACGAGTGTGTATCTTTGTGCGCTGGTCCCTCAGGGATTGGCTCCCATCTTCACGTGGGCGAACGGGTGTGAATCTACATACTGACAGTGGGGGAATGGAAACAGAGGTGGGGAGGTGGAGGGTCGGAGGAGGGCTGGATCTCCACTAATTAAGACTGTACCCGGCTCGTTCTGCCTCAAATCCATAATTGGATGCATGAACGTTCACGTTTGAGACCGACACCGAGCGTATGTGTGTGTACGTACATGCACAAGAGGTGTTTGCACAGGGAAGAGGAGATTCTTGATAGATGGAAGGAGAAGTGAGAGTAAAAGAGAGCACGAGAGAGGAAAAGATGTATGTGTATGATAAGCAAAGCTGACATCAGGACCCCAATTAGAGGCCAGTGTGCCTCGGTGCTATACTGGTGGAGCGAGTCGGAGTGAGAAAGCATCGAGGAGAGTATATCGGGAGAGTAAAGTGTGAATATGTCAGACATGTATGTGACATATGAATGATGCAGTGTGGGTGGCACATTGACATGTTTAAAAAAAAAGAAAGTGTGATGTAAACAGATTCATCATTAAACGTGGAGATAATCTGAAGGACAAGAAATGTGTGGGAATTCAGTGGGAGGAAGAAATACAAACCGATACGCACAGCAGGGTGTAAGTCCATGAAGCTTTGATGGTGCCCTGGTATCTGGTCGTTAACTAATCACTAAATTAACTCCTATTTTATTTATTTGTAATGCCACATATAGACTATCATAGGGCTGACACAATATCACATTTTCACTACGTGATTTTTGTGGCCACAATAATAATATTATTGCGAAATCTACAGAAAATGCCATCAGTGAAATTAATTTTTTACTTTGTTTATTGTGCGTATTGTCTCTTTTTTGGCAAATTAATTACGCTCAAATTCGAGTGTAGGGAGGTGCAGAGAGAGTCTGTAAAATGACAGGCTGTTCTGTTCTCATACACCGTTCGTAGCTATACCTACGAAGAATAATGCACTGTAATTCATATATATCGCTGAAAATCAATTTGTATGTAATCCACGTAATCGTGAACCAGGAAGTATGAAGAGCGACAAACATTGCGTAGGGACGAGGTCGGGTCGGATGAGTGGGTCAAAAAAACACTGGACTTTAGCCCAGGTGTTCACATCCCGTGTGAAACCAGAAGTCAACGTTGATTTACTTGTCACATAACTTTCGCACTTAAGGTTACGTCACTTCCCTAGTTAGTTTAACCCAAACCACAATCTTTATCCTAAACCTAACTATGTAGTTTTGTTGTCTAAACCTAACCAAGTTGTTTCCTGTGAAGACGGAAGTTTAGTTTGAAAAGATTGTATGTATGTAACAAGCGAAAATTGACACGTGTTGCTGGACATTCGTAGGAAAACGCATTATATATAGTGTATTATTAACATTATATCAATATTTAATTTTCTAAATATCACAGTTATCGTCGATACCGGTATATCGTGACAATCATCAATCAATCAATCATATGAGAAGTCCATCGTCAGAAAATGTATCGTCAGCAATTTCTTTAGTCATTAATCAAGCAGAAATACCGAAAAACATTTAACATGTTTTCTTTGACTCTGAGAAACTGTGATAGGCATTTTTCACTTTTTGAAAGAAAAAAGTAATTGATTGATAGAAACAAAATAGATTTATCAATAATTGAAATAATCATTAGTTGCAGCCCGAGATCAAAATATAACTTTGGTTGTTCATATCTCACAGTCATCCATGTCCAGAGGCTAGACAGGGCTGGCGGGTATTATTCAAAAATGTTGAGTGCTGGTACTTTTCCACAAAAGCCTTTTGTTCATTTAACAAAAGAAGCCAAACAAATGTTGTGGAATAACAAGCAGCTGTATAAGAGCTTTGCTGAAATAAAACACAGTTTAAAATAGCAAAAGTATTTATATCTAAAGTGTCTGATCAAAAAAACAAAGTATGGATTCAATAGCAGCTTTTAGGACTTGACATCTTTTGATACGTATAGCACTACAGACACATTTAATGGAGGTTTGATACGCAGCACTAGTGCGGGACAAATAAAAAAAAAAAAAAGAAGTTGACACACGGCACTAGTCTGATTTGTAATTTGGCTCGCTAATTACTGGCTTTGTTGTGATGTTGGAGCCATTAGGCTCTTTATCAGAAGGGTCTTTGTAAAACACACAGTAACCGGCACATGGTAGTTAAATGTGCAAAAGGGAGAAGTGCAGTGAGCAGACTTTTGTTCTATTATTAATCTGCATGAAGCACCAGAAGGGCAGATCCTGCAATGAGACACTGTATCTTAAACTGGCTTTCATATTTGTTTCCTGTGTTTGTGCGTTTCTCTGCTGACTGGCATCCTTCATAAGTAGGATAAGACCGACCATAAAAGGCATTTAGTAATGCTGGTTCAATTAAAATGCCCCGTATGCATTATCATCATCCATACAGTTGTCTTTTAGCTCAGTGCCATTCCTTCTATCACAGTCATATCTGTCTGTCTGTGGCCATCAAAGCGAGTCACTGCGTTTACACGAGCCCGGCTAAACTGCCTTCTGTTTTATCGACAGCCCATTAAGCCCCCGCCCGTGATGATGCTGCTGTATCACTTTATGGGCTTGTGTACACTAGCACGATGAAGAAACGCCACTCATTAACAAAAGCCAGCGAGGGGGAGTGGAACGGTTTTGGTCTGCGGGTGTTTGGGAGTGTGGGTGTGTGTCAAGAAGCGAGACAAAGAGAGAGTGTGACAACACGGAGAAAGAGACAGAGATACAAATTGAGACGGAGTCACACACGTCGAGAGAAAGACAGACAGTGAAAGACGGGGACTCAATGCGAGACGACAATGCGACTTGGCCGCCATTCATCTGACCAATTTCCCTCGACACTTCTGAGCACTTAACCCCACGGAGGAGATAAATGGCGCGTGTGCTCACACTCACACACACAAAAACCTTTTAGTTACTTGAATTAATAAGCCCTAAAGCAAGCTATGGACAGTCTGACACAGAAAATAGTCCAATTACTTGTATCACACAGTGCGTTTAGAGCTCTGGAGGTCTGCGAGTCTGGAGGGAAAATACCAAAATTCAATCATTTTCAGTTTTATCCTCCATTCACAGTTGCTTTGTTTCCATTTTTGGTGCTTCTGTGTGACAGTGATTTTCAATCAGAAGCCACAACAAAAGCTGGGTGGTACACGTTGAATAGAAGCATTCACACGCAGGTGCACGGTTTTCGCAGTATTGACATTGACTGACTGACACTGAAAATGTATGTTAATGTCAAATTGACTTGGGCTCGTACCAAGACAGACAGCCAGGTTGGTGGATAAAAGGCACGCCAGGACAATCGTTGGCATGCTTACAACCTAAATTGCACATTGATATATGAAATTTAGTAGGCAGATGCAACGTGGAGACGTACAAAAAAGCATCTTGGAGGTATACCTCCACACCAAGCTGACAGTCGGCCGTCGGACAGTTTGGGGCCGTCGGTGAGCGTCTGTCAGCCTCGTTTTTTCTATGTGTCCTGCACCGTCGGCTCTAGTCTGCCCGTGTCAGGGTTTTTTCGGCCGATTCAGCGAATTGAATCAGCGGCGGACCTCTTCGGTGAGAGAGATCACCCTGACTGGCTGTTCAGCTTAAGCAAATCAGTGCACGAGAAGAGAAACAGACGTGAGGAAAGCAAGCAAACGAGTAAAGTCAAGAGGAAAAACACAGAAGGCTCTTCTCATTTTTCATCTTCATCTCATCTGATCATTCCAATACACGGATATTTTCACAACGACATGGCCATCTGGAGTGAAGCTAAGTTGTGAGTGAGAGAGGTGTGAAAATGGTCGGCAAACGCCGCTTTGTTTCATGTACGCATCATAACAACGGCTTGTATATCCACCGTCCTCTGCCCTCTGGTTTCCTTTTTTGAATGACAAATACAGACTACCGCCACCTGCTGGTGTGGAGAGTTATTTCCTCTCACGTAGGCACAGAACGTACGTGGTACACATCTTTGTGACGTGTTTAAGTGCAACTTTTTGGCCAAGAAAAAGGCTACGTGAGGCGACGCAACTGGTGGCCTTCGCCGCCGCTAGTTCTTTGATGTCTGCATGGTGTGTCCCCAGTTTAAACCCAACAGTCAGCCATTTTGAATTGAAGATGCTATTTTAGGGCAATCTTTGCCATTTCCAGCCTCTGTTCTTTAAAAAACTCCTAACGCAACTCGCCTTAACATGGGAATACGCTAAAAGCCGAAAATAAACTAGACATGTTTGTCAACCAACAAGACACAGCAGACAGAAACAGAAGGGAGTGAGTAAAAAAAAAACAGGCCGAGAAAGTAACCGAGTGGAAAAAAAGAGGGAGAATATTCAGCCTCTCTGACCAGAAACAGCAACTAAACCTATCTCTCCTGTGTTTACCCTTCTTATCATAGCTCCTTCATCTCCCCTTTTAACTCTCCCTCCTCTCTGCCTCCTTTCCATTTCAAGACAGCCATGATGTTCTGACTTTCAATGCTATTTATTCTCCCTTTCCGCTTCCCTTTCAGCCGCTTCCTCAAATGTTATTTCAACTTTCTCCGCGGCTCCTTTCCATATCATAATTATCCCTCCATCTTGCCTTCGTTGCAATCTCCTCTTTGCCTCCAACCTCTATTTACATGAATAAATAAATATGTGTGTCAATAAAAGAGCTCTCTGTGAGCCGGGACAGCCTGTAAGGCAGAAGCCTATTATTTTTTTTTTTTTGTCATCAGCATCGAGCAGATTCATGGGAAAGGTTTGTTTTGTTTTGCAATACTTCAACATATGGGCACATAAATCAGAAAGTGCTGCCGTATAACTCGACACCTGTTCCCTCCATCTTACTCATCTCCATCTGCTCTCATCAGTTACAATACCGCTGAGACAATAAGCATGCACAAGGAGGTATCAGCCTCCGCTCACCTCTCTGCACCAGCATGGTGACCTCGCTGCCTTTGGGACACTTGCTGAGCAGGTCGACCACCTGGTTGTGGGACATGCTCTGCACGTTTCTCTTGTTCACCTCCACGATGATGTCGCCCTCCTTGAGGCCGCGGCAGCGCGGGTAGTCCACGATCTGCTTCACTCTCTGCCCTCCGCCCCCGGGACTGTCGGCGATGGTGAAGCCGAAGCCCTTGTCTCCTTTCTCCATGTGTACAGTGATGAGCTCTGGTTGCGTGGCGATGGACGAGGCCAGGGAGGCCACGTCGCTGGGGTAGCCGTGCTGGGACGAGGTATCGGAGGCCGCCTCCGCCGAGGGGCTGTGGGATCGGGGGAGGCCGTTGAGGGGCCCCCCTCCGTTGGTCGAGACGTTGTTGTGGTTCTGACTGCCGTGGCTGGACGGCGAGTCGTAGCTGTTGGACCCCTCCTGGCCGTTGACAATGATGGGCTCTTTGTTGTCGATAATGGCCACTGAGGTAACCAGGCTAGTGTTGGGGTCATCCGGGTCGAAGGGCAGCGGGTAGCCGCGGCACAGCTCCAGGTTGACCATGGAGCCGATCGGGATGGACTGGAAGATCTTCACGACTTGGGCGTGGGTGTAGCCGAGCACACACGTGTCGTTGACGCTCACGATCACGTCACCTGAGAGGTCGAGGAGAAGGAGAAGTTTTATTTAAATAATTTGTCAAAGCTCTTACATTTCAGCTTCCTTACTTATACATTTATATATATATACTTATAAATTTAGTACACCAACCTGTCTCCATTTTGCCATCGAGGGCAGCCGGTCCATCCAGGACTAGACTCTTGATTTGCAAGAACTCGTCCGGTTCGTCGCCTCCCACAACGGTGAAGCCGAACCCCCGACGACTCTTTTTCAGCTTGGTATTGATGAAGGTCCCATTCAGCTCGGATCGGTTCCGAGTAAAGAAAGGCTTCCCACCTGAACACAACACAGACAATTGCATTTAGTTCTTTCTGATACACCGATGTAACAGAACAGCCTTTAACAGTCGAAATTGTGAAATGTACCTTTAAGGTTTTGCTTACGAGAGATACAAGAGAAGCAATGTCATTGAGATAGTTGAGCGGTGCACCAACTATGGATGGATGCCTGTTATAATTTCGCCTGTTCCTTTTTGCCTCTCAACTCAAGTGCGACGGTTAGGTTACGTGTGGCCTCGGTTTTGTTCATGTATGATAAAATAGTAGCCGTAGAACAGGACTTGGTGTGGTTGATGTGTACGTTGGCAATAAACGACGAGCATTGTGGAAACCCCAGTAAAAGTGTGGTTGTTTTTGACTATCGTCTTCTTCTACGCTCTCCAAGCTACCTCGACCATCAAACACGGACCCAAACTGTTACAAGCCCAAAGCAGCTTTGGGTTCTGTTTTTATGTCACCAAAACTGCTGAAACTGTCCTCCATCTGGTGATATACTGCAAGGGTTCTCCTCAAAAAACATCAACACTTATCATTAATCTAAAACACACAACTAAACGTTACCCTTAGTTATCAGTGCAACCACGTAACACGAGTGTAATGGATATTGACTACGGTTTCACCCAGCGGGTGTGTTCTGTGTTCCGATGACACAACATGAATCAAAACAGGCTGATTATAACAAAATAGATTAATTAGGTTAAAAGGGAATCGGAAAGACAAGTGAGGTTGCATTTGGTAGAAAATGAGGGTAATCCCCAGAGTGTAATCCCAATCAATCCAATCCACCTTCCTAGTGCCACGTCCTCTAGGTATCAGCCATCGCTGACCTCAAAAGGCGCCCTTGAATCTGGGATTGAAGGTGGTGCTAGTTATGACTATAAATTAGGGCTGTCAATTGATTAAAATATTTAATCGTGATTAATTGCACATTTATCTGTTCAAAATGTACCTTAAAGAGAGATTTCTCGTGTATTTAATATTCTTATCAACAGCTGTCAGTGTGTCAGTGTGCTGACTTGACTATGACTTGCCCCAAAACTTTGATTATAATAAAGTGGGCATGTCTGTTAAGGGGAGACTCGTGGGAACAGAGGTCAAGGGACCCCTTTGAAAATGGCCATGCCAGTTTTTCCTCACCAAAATTACGTGTAAGTTTGGAGCGTTATTTTTCCTCCTTCGCGACAAACTAGTATGACGTGGTTGGTACCAATGGATTCCTTAGGTTATCCCTTGTTTCACGTGATGCCTGTATCTTCACTTCAGTTATAAAACTGAGCCCGCTACAACCTAAAAACCGCAAGTTGCTTTAATGCTTTCAAGTAATTAATGTCGTTAAACCGAATTTGCGTTAACACATTATTATCACGTTAACTTTGACAGCCCTACTATATATACAGTATTATACTGTTTCAGTTTCTTAATTGCCTTTTTTGCTTTTAATTGTGGTCTTGAATTGAAAGATATAACAGATTTTTGAGCAATGAAATCAAATGTCAGTGACATCCTTAACGTGTGAAGGTCACGTGATACGAGAGAGGGTTCTGCCTCGGCAAACGCTCTCGCCAACGAGACATCTCTCATCATTCAACGCTGGTTGTGAGGTTTTTAATTAGCACGGAGATATCCACGGGACACATTTCACAGTGGTCTTAAGTCATGAGAACAATCTAAACCCAATTACTCGGTCATCCTCGTTCTACTCGCTTTCTCTACCTCATTATCTGGCATTAAAGGATAAAATGAGGAAAGATATGAGATGGAATCAGTCTAAATCAAAAGCTCGAGTGAGGCATTCATCCGCTCCGCCTTCGCTGTCGAGAACGCGGGGAACAACAGTTGAACGCAGGGACGGGCTGAGCTCGAACCGTTTATTAATAGACATGTAAGCCTACAGAAGAAGAAAAAAAAAGACTTCACACAAATGACTTCACAAATGAATACGGAGATGTTGGCAGAGGTGAAGAAAGGAATGAAAGTGTGTACATTTCAGAGAGGGGGATCACAGAGGAATGTGTGCTTAGTGACCAGCAGCAGCACATTAGGTTATGATAGTGCTGCAGTTTATGCATTCAATAAAAAATGCATGACCCTTAGAGACAGTTAGTGTCCTTGTGTTTGTGTTATTTTGCAGTGTGTATGTCTGTGTGTGCAATGCCTTTTTTCTTTTCATTTTTGCTTTTATTTGACAGGAAATGGAGGAGAGAGAAAGAGAAAGAGGGAGGGGTATGACATGCAACAAAGGTCCCAAGGCTGGAATCAAACCTGGGACGTTTTGGTTACATGGCATGCGCTGTAACCACTCGGCTACCATGGCGCTCCTTGAACAGCATTTTTCAGAAGAGGAGAGATGCAACAAAACCGTGAACATAGATGGCGGCTTTATCCACAAGGGGACCCCAGAGATGTAAGAGCAGAACAGGAAGCAGGAGGAAATATGAAAGCAGGGAGGTGGATAAAGAGATTTTCTCTGGAGGAATGTCAAGGCCAAAGACGGAGAGACAGAGGGTGAGATTGAAAGACAGAAAGATGGACGGAACCGAACAATTGAACCAAAGCAGAGAGAGCAGAGAGAGAATGCAGGCTGTAACATAAAGAGATTGATGGGGGAAAAAAAGGAAAAAAGGCGTCCCACAGAGCAGCGAGGGAGAGTAAGAGGGAGAGACGGGGTGAGGCAGTTAATTCTCTGCCATTGCTGTGCTGCTAATTAGACAAGCTGCTAGTGGGAGGCTGGTATAAAAGGAGCTGGCAACCAGGAGAAGGAAGCACACAGCAACGGCTAGACACTGTGTCTGTAGGTGTTTGTTTCGCTAAATGGTGGGTGAAATCGGGCCATTATTTGATCCAGAAAATTGAGCAACATAACAGAGGTTCCACCAGAAGCAACATGTGGCCACAGTGAGCACAGAGGGAGCGCGTACTGTATATTAAATAAAACTGAGTTTGTCGGTTAAGAAAATACCTTGAGAGCTCTCTTGTAGTCTACTGTACATATCGTATGAGCAGAATTATATTTTACTTATTAAGAATATGTGATGAAATGTATACAGAGAGCAGCGTTACAGTGTCAATTCATAACTGCCGCTCCATCATGCAAACTCAAACACGGCCCGAGGCTCCGGCGGAGGAAAACAAACTACACCGTAGCGGCTGAATTTAATAATAAGTCGCTCTGGGTGACGCAGCCTAGAAACAGAAAAGTAATGAGTAGTCCCGCTTTTATGAAGTTTCACACTTTAGTTTTATAGAGAGCTGCAAGAAATGAGTCCTAAAACCTGGAAATGAGTTGGCATTTTAGCACTTCTGGTTCCCTCGTCTCGAAGTCAGTGGGTTTTTTTTTAATGAGTTTTTGGTTAGATGCCTGAAATAAGGTCTGTGGTTGACACAAACTTCAGAGATTTTAATGTTTTGTTCTACGACTCACATTTTTCATTGCCCTCTCCAGATTTCTTTTCACACCAGAGGGGCAAATTATTCAGGTTTCTTTCCTGAGAATTAAAAGTAAAATTAAAAGTAGGCCTATCTAACATAGAAATGCTGTTGCAGTGTACTTATTATTTTCTTAGTTTCATTCTTTAAAAGTCACCAGAATTCAGGAAACAAATGAAACTAAAATTCCCCCCCTTCCCACAAACCCCCCGCTTTGGTTTTGAAATCCTACTTTTGAGGTCT
>CAKALU010051663.1:0-36601 GCA_916700995.1 Hozukius guyotensis | reverse complement strand
AATATATAATAATAATAATCTGCTGCTCTCTTCAGCAGTCTGCAGTTAACTTCTCCACTCAGCTCAGTCTGTAATCATGATAATATTATTATAATATATAATATAATATAATATAATATATAATAATAATCTGCTGCTCTCTTGAGCAGTCTGCAGTCACCTCAACTCCTCCACTTTCAGCTCTGCTGTCTCACTCTGTCTGTAATGATAATATTATAATATAATAATATAAATATAATATATAAGCCGTGCCAAAGTTTTGAATACCTTTGAATATTTCTCACCGAAGCCCAAAAACTGGTATTAGGGACAGCCCTCCTGTCAGATAAATGTAGTGCAGTAGAAGTATAAAGTGGCATGAGAAGAAAATACTTTAGTACAAAGTAAATATAGTGAGCTCCACTCCTCCGCTGAGGGATATAAAGGGATATATACAGTATACTGTATATATATACAGCATACTGTATAATACAGATATTAAAGGTGCATCTGGTTGTGAGGCCATGAATACATCAGTGTTTGTTGTGGGCTGAAATCATCATGACCCGTTTAAAATGAAACGCTGGGGTTTTCCTCTTGTGACAGTAAGGCGTGGACATGGAAACTAAAGATGTCGCCCTAGACAGGAAGTAGCTGTTACGTCAGCAGAGGCTGTTTTTTGCTTTTCAAAGTGATGAAATCAGCCAGGTTTACTTTCACTTCTTCACCTGCAGCTGCTGGATGACCAAAGTTAGAATATTTCTCGGTATTTACTTCTGATTCCAGAGTCATTTGGTTTTTCCTGTGTGGGTGTTTCTCCGTTTCTCGTCTTCCTCTCATATATGAGGATTAATATGTTCCCCGTCCTGTTTCTGCTTCTCACAAACTAGTTATCTGAAGCTGAACATCTCGTGGTAAGTTTCTGACTTTAATACAGACGGAGCTTTTTAGCATTTATCAGAATCTGTAAATTATTTATATAACTGATCAGTTCTTTAGTCTTTTATAGTTAAAATGATCCCAGACTTTATGAATGGTATGAACATCCACAGCAGTCGAGGAAAGGAGACGTGATGTTAATCAACTTCCTGTTACGAGTTTAATTCATGAATACAGACATGATGACGAGGAAGTGATCTGATCACAGACTGCTGCTGTGAGGAGTTTATGATTAAACACCTGATTTAGATCATTAACGCTGAGTTGCTGCTTTCTGATTGGACGCTGGTTACACCTCCAGTAATTAGTCTGCACCAGTTTAACCAGACCGGGATGGCTCTGTCATATGTTGTCATCAGGACAATTTGAAGATATATGGACGATTGCCCAAGCCTATATGATGATGATGATGATGATGATGATGATGATGATGATGCTTTGGTGCAGTGGTTAGCACTTTCGCCTCACAGCGAGAGGGTCCTGGGTTAGGCTTGGTTAACCTGACCCATCAGATGGTTTGTTCCACAGAACCATCTGAGCAGCCGTCATTGGAAACTGTTTGGAATACTCGGCAGGCGATTGGATGAATCATCTGTCAGTCAAACTCTTACTGAGGCCAGTTAGGAGAAGAGTGAAAACATGTTTTACATCTAGAAAATCCTTCAGTGTCATTCTTCACTCTTCTTTATGAAGAAATCCTCTCCACTTCTGATAGAACCGATGCTATCACAGCATCTATGCTAACCTCTTCAGGAGCCTCCATTGTTGTTTAGACCCAACAGTCTCCTCTCCGTGTTATGTCCACTCCTCTGTGCAATGGGATTGATCAAGTGATGGTGATGTCACTGAGAATGTGCCCATTGAACGTGTTGAGATGATGATGTCAGTCGCTGCTGTGTGAGATGCTGATGTGTTGCCGTGACGCCCAGAGGAGACAAAAGAGCTGTTGTGGTCCACGAAACCCTGCCCCCCCGTGTACCATCTCACACACAGATAGATGTGTATATATATTTACTACACGGCTTTGTTGAATACTCGATTCTGATTGGTCAATTGCGGCGTCCTACGTCTGTTATTTCTTTATAACATGCATAGCAAACCGTTGCTACGTATAACAGACCATTGTTACGTATAACAGACCGTTGCTATGTATAGCAAACCGTTGCTACGTATAACAGACCGTTGTTACGTATAACAGACCGTTGCTATGTATAGCAAACCGTTGTTACGTATAACAGACCGTTGATACGTATAACAGACCGTTGCTAGGTATAGCAGACCGTTGCTAGGTATAGCAGACCGTTGCTACGTATAACAGACTGCTGCTACGTATAACAGACCGCTGCTATGTATAACAGACCGTATAGCAGACCGTCGCTACATATAACAGACTGTCGCTACGTATAACAGACCGTCGCTACATATAACAGACCGTCGCTACGTATAACAGACCGTCGCTATATACATATATTTATATATACACTGAATGTCCTGTGTTATGAATAATTTAATTTTGTAGATGATTGATGGTGCAGACCGGAAGCAGGTGGGTTAGAGTTGTTCGGGTTTTAGAGAAGTGGTTTTAGGGGAACCAGGTTTCAGCAGCTGTACTTTTTATTAATAAGTGCTTCATTTGATAAAGTTGACAAGGACTTCCTCTCAGGCTTCTCACTTCCTTTTTACTGCCACCCTGACTGAACAGTGTGATAAAGGGTTAGTATGCTGGTGCTTTGGCTTCAGGTGTCCTTTAAACAAACAAAAGTACCTGCTGTCTGCCATTAAACATGGATATGCTCATACAAATGTTCATGATGTTGGTGTACATATACAGTCTGTTCTTCAGTACATGAATGGTACATACTGAAGTTCTGTTTGGTGTTGAGGTACTGAAAAAGTACTTTAGAAAACAGTACAACTTTATTGTCACACAAAGGCAGAACATTTGTCTTTTCAGCAGTAAAGACAATAGAAACAGTAGAAATCAGAATGACACTCAGAGCTCCATGATATGCAACAGGGGTGAACGGCACAGGTAACGGTAAGGGGTAACGGTACGGGCAACGGTACAGGGTAACGGTACGGGTAACGGTACAGGGTAACGGTATAGGGTTAGGGGTAAGGGGTAGTCATTAGGGTTAGGGGTTATTGGTTATTGGTTAGGGTTAGGGGTTATTGGTTATTGGTAAGGGTTAGGGGTTATTGGTTAGGGTTAGGGGTTATTGGTTATTGGTTATTGGTTAGGGTTAGGGGTTATTGGTTATTGGTAAGGGTTAGGGGTTATTGGTTAGGGTTAGGGGTTATTGGTTATTGGTTAGGGTTAGGGGTTATTGGTTAGGGTTAGGGGTTATTGGTTATTGGTAAGGGTTAGGGGTTATTGGTTATTGGTTATTGGTAAGGGTTAGGGGTTATTGGTTAGGGTTAGGGGTTATTGGTTATTGGTTAGTGTTAGGGGTTATTGGTTATTAGTTAGGGTTAGCGGTTATTGGTTAGGGTTAGGGTTAGGGGGTATTGGTTATTGGTAAGGGTTAGGGGTTATTGGTTATTGGTTAGTGTTAGGGGTTATTGGTTATTGGTTATTGGTTAGTGTTAGGGGTTATTGGTTATTGGTTATTGGTTATTGGTTAGGGGTTATTGGTTATTGGTTATTGGTTAGGGTTAGGGTTAGGGGTTATTGGTTATTGGTTAGGGTTAGGGGGTATTCTTCCCGAACCCGTCAGTGTGACCTGGCCGCCATGTTGAAAACAGTAGAGCCCAAACCAAGATTGGAACTATTAGTTCATTTCTATCACTTGTGACTGTTCCTTTATCTCCATTTTGAACTGATTTACCTTTCGTCTTTGTCATTTTATTAATATTTTATCCGAACGATGATTTAAATAATAATATAAAATAAATGCTGTGTATTGTAAACTGATGTACTGTAGTTCCCTCTGTCAGAGAGGAAATCTGCTGCTGCATATCTCTGTGTGTGTGTGTGTGTGTGTGTGTGTATGTGTGTTTGTGGTTTCCATTGTTGCACATGCTCCATGTAAAAAGGGAAGTGATTATGATGAAATCAGCTGTTTCAGCTAAAATTGGTATTTGTATTTTTGCGTTTCAGCAGACCACTCCCTCTGGATATTGTGACTGCAGACGTTTAATAAGCAGGTGGACATTCCCACAATGCAATGCTGCCTCCACACCCGTCATGACAATGTCCATGAGTAAACCACAGTGTGTACACTGTGTGTATATACAGACACACAGTGTTGTTGAACAGATGACAGTGTGTTCTGTCACCAGGAAACAGGCTGCCAGTGTACTTCCTGTTTGCCAGCTGACTTTTGACCCCGTTCGTTCCACTTCCGTTAGCGCCTCTTTCTCACTTTCACCCTGTGATGACAGCGATGGGAAGAACCGTCCCCTCGCACTCTGACGTGTATCTGGGTTAAAGGCTGGTGTAACCTGATTATTATTATTAGTAATAGTTTTATTATTATTATTACAGGAAAAGTGTGACTTTTTATTATTGAGTAAAACCTTTGAAATGATCACCAGCAGTTTGCTGCCTGTCGTGATGTGGGTCTGTGTCTTGAAATGCACGTCATGCTGACGCCTGCAATAGCTGAGCCGAGGCTGGCGGCCTCCAGTCGGCCATGTTGGTTTTCTCTAGCAGCTCTTTATTAAATTTTTATCAAAAAGTCAAGTTCGAACAAATTCAAACTTGAAACTTTGTTCAGATTAATTAAAGTTTTGTCTAAAAGCGGTAACTTCCTTCTACCTCCGCATAGACTCAAATGAAGCAAATATATCGATCCTGGTATTAAAACTTAAATTTCAGAATTGTAAAAAAAAAAAAATTGCGATACATCGGTGAATCCCATTTTTTTACTGACCGAAGCTTTCCATCCTCTGACATGTGATGTGTGAATATTAAACTCTCTCCTCTCTCTGCAGCAGCGGGCAGACCGACGCCATGACAGAGGAGAAATGTCCCCAGCTGGTGGACTACTTTGTAGTGGCAGGTCTGGACCCTGAGGGGGCTTGGAGGCCCCTGGACGAGGATGGTAAAACCTCCTCGTCCTCCTCCCCCTCTTCCTCATCCTCTTCCTCGTCCTCGTCGGGCCGAGCGGTGGAGTCGGTGACGGACCTGGCGGTGATCGCCCGGGGGCTCGGGGAGGAAGTGCCGGAGGGCTTCACCTGCATCGAGAGGACGCTGGGCGGACACTCGGCCGAGCTGAGCGCCGGCCTCATCAACAACCCTCACCTGTACCTGTGCTATCGCCGAGGACGAGACAAACCGCCCATCCTGGACCTGGGGTGAGATTACCTGCTTCAGTCTGATGTTGCTGTCAGATAGTCCGACCTCTCTGAGATATCTTTGAACAACTGCTGGATGGCGAGTGCGCCGGACTTAACAGCCCTGTCCCACCTTCTTTTTAAGGTCGCAAATCACTGTATCCTGGCTAATGCCCCGATATTACAACACGGTAAAAAAGACATTTCAATCATTGGAGGGCGTCAGAAGTGTTTTTACTCTACAGATCTGTTCTCATGTTGATCTGGTCAGCAGCGTCTGCTCGGCGCCGTCTCAGCTGAGTCTTATAGTACGTGTCCTCAGCCTCCGTCCTTGTAAGCAGCCGTGCAATGCATTCTGGTAGCGTGGCGTCACGATTCCAGAGACGGGGCGTCACGTCGCCCACTCCTCATTTGCATAAAGTTGAGGTCTAGGCTACTTTATGTAAATCAGGGGCAGAAACTCTGTAAACTCCCTAGAAACTTTTAAACTAGCCGTTGATCTAAAATAAAGACAGATTCATCAACATGGATTATTTCTCTCATGAAATGTTTTAAGAAACACATCTCGGTGAACTATTTCATGATATAAGAGAAGAAAGTTTCCTGTTTTCTTTCCTCCTCTATGACAGTAAACTGAATATCTTTGAGTTGTGGACAAAACAAGACATTTGAGGACGTCGTCTTGGGCCTTGGGAAACACTGATCCAGTGTTTTTTCACCATTTTCTGAAATTTTTTAGACCAAACGACTAATCGATTAATCAAGAAAATGATCAACAGATTAATAGACAATGAAAATAATGGTTAGTTGCAGCTCCAGTTGGATGTTACAGGGACTGTGATGAATGCAAAGTCAGATCCCACTGTTCAGACTGCATAAAAAAGTAAACTTTTTAAACTCAGATTTTATGCAGATGGTGGTGTGTTCTTTATACTACGACAGTTTTGCTAAAATTAGATTTTAAAATATCGCAATATATCACCTTGCTTGTAGAATCACAATATATCGCAATATAATGAATGGTAACCCCTGTATCGTGATACGCATCGTATCGCCAGATTCTTGCCAATACACAGTCCTAATATTTATATTATATATATTACTATCATGTTAAAACAAGGACCATTAAAGAAGCTGGAACCATCAAGTAATATTGATATTTTTGGTTGAAAACTAATTGCTGGCATTCTAGTTGTTTTCACTGGACATTTGAATGTTAATACTCGTGTTAAACTGTGGTTGATGTTCTGATGATCATTATGATGATGATCTGCTCCTCGCTAGCTGCAGATCAATCAGGACTTTGTCCTCAGGGAGATGAAGGCAGTCTTTGTGTTATTTCTTAGTTTCCCTCTTGTGATCACACTAAAGGAACGAAGGGCTGTTATGATTCATAATTAATTAATAATAAACACAGTGATTCAGCGGTTTTAATTAGAGATGATTAGAAACCCTCCTCTAGTGGCTGTAGTTGATGTGATGCGTATTAAATCTTAATTTTATATAATCCAGAGGATTATGTAACAGACTCTCCTCTGTTGTTTCCCTCATGTTCAGATGGATAATTCCTCTGGATTACGCTGCTGTTGGAGGATAATGAGGCTAATCCTCTGACATTATCCTCTAACATTAGACATCAGATTACAGCTGTTGTTTAGCTGGTTAATTCCTCTGGATTACGCTGCTGTTGGAGGATAATGAGGCTAATCCTCTGACATTAGACATCAGATTACATCTGTTGTTCAGATGGTTAATTCTTCTGGATTACCCTGCTGTTGGAGGATAATGAGGCTAATCCTCTGACATTAGACATCAGATTACATCTGTTGTTTAGCAGGTTAATTCCTCTGGATTACGCTGCTGTTGGAGGATAATGAGTCTAATCCTTTGACATTAGACATCAGATTACATCTGTTGTTCAGATGGTTAATTCCTCTGGATTACCTGCTGTTGGAGGATAATGAGGTTAATCCTCTGACATTAGACATCAGATTACATCTGTTGTTTAGCAGGTTAATTCCTCTGGATTACGCTGCTGTTGGAGGATAATGAGGCTAATCCTCTGACATTAGACATCAGATTACAGCTGTTGAAATGGTTAATTCCTCTGGATTATGCTGCTGTTGGAGGATAATGAGGCTAATCCTCTGACATTAGACATCAGATTACAGCTGTTCAAATGGTTAATTCCTCTGGATTACGCTGCTGTTGGAGGATAATGAGTCTAATCCTTTGACATTAGACATCAGATTACAGCTGTTGTTCAGATGGTTAATTCCTCTGGATTACACTGCTGTTGGAGGATAATGAGGCTAATCCTCTGACATTAGACATCAGATTACATCTGTTTCTCTTGTAGGTGACAGACAGCAGGCAGGTAGAGACCATGTGTGAATATTTTCTAAGTATTGTGAGATCATCTGTCAGGATTTGATCAGATGCTGTGAGAGTCAGGTTTCAGTAGAACAGAAAACTTTTAAACTGTGAGGCGGAGGTACTATTACTAGTACAGACTACTACTACTATTGTAGTCTGGTTTGTCACGCTGATCAGCGTTAAAACCCTGAGCTCATCGGTTGCTAATGATCGGTAATGACCGCTGACCCATCAATCTACATTCAGCCGATTTTGTGCCAATCAAATGTACACGCATGTGCCGCACAATGGTTCACGAGTAATGTTCTAGACATGATACCCATATTTTTAGATTAATCATCAAAACCAATAAACATCCATAAATCCACTGGTAGCAGGCTGATGTTAAAGCACTGCTGTGTCTGAGTACAGCCTTAATAAAATGACTTCACTGATAAACCAGTTGTCACAGCTGTTGATTAGTTATTGATCAGTACTATAATGAAGCAACATGTTGACACAGTAACGCTCTGATTAAAATGATGAGCACAAAGGTCTTCATGTGCTCCAGAGCAGCCCAGGAAAAGTTTTACAGCAGACACTCTAACCTTCTGTAAGTGTACAGTTTTTTCACCAGGTTTACTGTGTGTGTCCCTACAGCGTCCTGTATGAGGGGAAGGAGCAGCTGAAGCAGGGCTGGTACGTCATCGAGACCACGCCCTACAGCCGCTCAGCCAGCCTGAGCTCCGGCGGTGCCCCGACGGCCCACCGGGTGTTCCTGACGTATCGGCGGGCTCTGGACTCTCAGGGCCTCCACATGCTGGGTGTCACCGACATCGCCCTGCTGCTGCCCAGCAAAGGAGAGGTCGCCCCTCACACCTTCTGCCGTGTCGACAAGAACCTCAACACCGGCATGGTGAGCGTCCCGCCGTCACATTCAAACAGCAAATTGAAATGACTAAAAGGGGGAAACACTGAGAAAAAAACAATAAGAAATAAAAGCTTATCAAACATCTCGTCAGAAACACCTGTCCATTTACAGGTAATGTTGACAGTTCCTTCTGTTTGTTTTAATGAGTTTATCTCCATCGTTGTGTTTGTGTTGTTTGTCTCCAGTGGGGTCCGGCTCTGTATGTGTGCTACAAGAGAGCTGTGGCCAAAGCCAACGCCCTGCTCTACAAAGCCAGTGAGTACCAGCAGCGCTCTACACAAAATAACCAACGTTCAACCACCGATGTTAAACCACCAACGTTCAATCACCAACGTTCAACCACAAACGTTGTCCCTCCCGTTGATGTTTTAATATAGTTTTATATCGCAAGTTGGTGTTTATAAATGCCGTTGCAAGCGGCAGTCTGCGTTTGTGAAAGCTGCTCCATCCGCCTCTTTACATGTGTGCCATGAACAGTTTCATAATAAACCGAAAATACTTTTACACTTCTCAGTGGGTGAGCTGGCTGGTCCTCACCGGGCGCATTTCCTCTGCGACAGTCCGCACACTGCTCTAGTTCGGCTCGGTAAGGCCCGGGGTGGGGGGGGTTAGTGGCTCCGCGGGGCCGTTGAGTGAGGGCTCGCTGTTCCCTCTCTCGCTGCGGGGAAAATTTAACTTGTGATTTCCCCCTTTTTGCATGCAAGATTAAAATTGTTCCAAAAGAAACCACTAATGAATATAAACAAGAATGTTTTAATGCCGACGTATGCTGCAGGGACTAGAAGAATCACCATATTTGTGTTATTGTATGCATCAAAGGGTTAAATTGAGCATTTATGAAGTTCTTAGAGGATATTTGAAAATATCGCGATATATATCGTGTATCGCAATATTGCATAAAATATCTCAATATTATTTTTAGGCCACATCGCCCATTCCTACGACGTTCAACCACCAACGTTCAACCACCGACGTTAAACCACCGACGTTCGACCACCGACGTTCGACCACCGACGTTAAACCACCGACGTTAGACCACCGACGTTAAACCACCGACGTTCGACCACCGACGTTCGACCACCGACGTTAAACCACCCCGACGTTAAACCACCGACGTTAAACCACCGACGTTAAACAACCGACGAATTAATGATTTAACGTTGGTTTAGTCCAATTTTAAACAACAATGTGGACATCAGTCTTTGTATCTTTAACCTTTAGTTCCTCACTTTTGATAGTGGCCTTCAGGTCAGGTAGCTGGGCAGGAAATGCTCTGTAGACTAGGTTATAAATGCATAAAACCTGACTGTTATCCATATTAACATGGAAATGCTATGTAGACTAGGTTATAAATGCATAAAACCTGGCTGTTATCCATGTTAACATAGAAATGCTCTGTAGACTGGGTGATAAATGCATAAAACCTGGCTGTTATCCATGTTAACATGGAAATGCTATGTAGACTAGGTTATAAATGCATAAAACCGGACTGTTATCCATATTAACATGGAAATGCTCTGTAGACTGGGTGATAAATGCATTAAACCTGTTTGTTATCCATGTTAACATGGAAAAGCTCTGTAGACTAGGTGATAAATGCATAAAACCTGGCTATTATCGATGTTAACATGGTACTGTTTGCTGCAGGTCTGATCAGCCGGTACCCGGAGGAGGATCTAGAGGCCTTTCCTCTGCCGGAGTCGGTGCCGCTCTTCTGTCTGCCGATGGGCGTCACCGTGGAGAGCTGGCCTCTGAACACCAAGTACCAGCTGCCCGTCTTCTCCACCTTCGTCCTCACCTCCGCCTCCGGGGACAAGGTCAGGAAGCAACAACACACTTCTGCTCAGAACACAAAGGGTGGATTTTAGTCCATGTAACGTACCATCTGGTGGGATTTTTTAATTTCTATACATCCCTAGATTCTGCTTAGATATGATAAACCATATTAGTGGTTATCACCTCTCCTGGCCACTCATACATACAAGTATTAAGCTCCTAAGTAACTATTATCTAATACTAGGGATGTGTACCCAAACCTGGTTGTTACGACCCAGCTCGCTAGGGTAAAGGGACGCAACTTAAAAACAGATTTTCTTAGTAAAGTAAAGTTATTTTATGTAAAAGGAGTTAGATTTTATTTTAACAACAAAAGGAGGTGAGGCAGACAAAAGGAAAAGGGGCTTGCTGTTGCTGGTAAAAATCAAAGAAATAAATAGAACAAAAACAGGACTCTTAAAATTACAAGCTATGGATCTAAACTTACTTTAAAGAAAACTGAATGGAAAATAAAACTTCACTAACTAACTTTACATATCAGAACCAGTCAAAAAACAGTCAAACAGCACCCCTGCACACTAGTGACTAGACAAAAACAATCTTACGGTGTTGTAATCAGTTATTAAAAAGCTATCCTGGCCCACTTCCCCCAATCTACTAATGTAGTACCATAATAAATTGTTAAAGAGCGGAGTATTGATGAGCTCCAAGGTTATCGACGGAACGACGGGTCTATTGTGGATCTCAGAGGGTTAATATGATATGGGCTGTTTGTGTGCTTTTTGAAAATTATGCAAAGGTGGTAATAGTGAAAAATGATAAAATGTTCAATAACATGAGAAGTTGCTCCTGTGGAAAGGCCTTCATATATTAATTTACTTCTACTGACCCTATAAACAAGGTGATGCTACTGATATCTGGGCTGGCACATGGACTTGTTAGAAAATACTGAAAGATGTCCAGAAGCCAAAGACAGAGTGATATAAAACTGAGAAAAGTCTTTAGACCCAGATAGTGTTTGACCCATTAAAACTTTGTTTCCTGCAGGTTTACGGAGCAGCCATCCAGTTCTACGAGTCCTTCTCCAGGGAGCTGCTGTCGGAGCGGCAGAGCGTGAGGCTCGGGCTGCTCAGCGTGGTCGACCGCCGTCCGATCACCAACCGCAGTCTGCAGGTGAAGAAGAGCATCTGTGTCCTCTCCCAGTGGCCCTTCTTCACCGTCTTCCAGAAGTTCCTCACCTTCGTCTACAGATACTCCATCTCCGGACCCCACGTCCTGCCCCTCGAAAAGTCAGTTTGATCTCTGTAGACCAAATCAGATCTGTTTTATTATCAGGTACCTAGACCCTGTTTCTCCATGTGTTTGTGTCTCAGTGACTAATGGGGACAACAGTGTCTTGTACTGAGGGAGAAGCTGTAGACGCCAGCTATATAGCGGTCTAAACCGGTCCGATCCAGTTTAAACCGGTCCAATCCAGTTTAAACCGGTCTAAACCGGTCCGATCCAGTTTAATCCGGTCCGAACCAGTTTAAACCGGTCCGATCCAGTTTAATCGGACCGTTTTTTCTTTCTCTTGATCCCGTCTATTTGTTATTGTGTCCACGTCTCAGGGACATGTCTTGTTCTAATGAATACATTTGATTGAATTTTGAGTATTTAGTGGAGTGGAGCTTCTATCAAATGATATTTAGAGCGTTCCCTCCCTGAAGAATAATGTGACCAAACTATGAATACTACTTGAGAACGTGGTGATCAAATATTAATCACATTTCCTTGATATTTGACATGATATTGACTGAAGTGTGATGCTAATTGATGTTATTGATTGTCCCTCTGCAGACACATCTCCAGCTTCATGCACAACGTCCCGTTTCCTTCGCCCCAGCGGCCTCGCATCCTCGTTCAGGTATGTGATGTCTGATCCTCTTCAGCTCAGCAAAATAATATCATATAATGTTATCAGATTACTATATTTGTCCACATAAATACATGCTGAGGAAAAAGAGAGAAAAAATATAAATAACCAGCACAGAATTTAATTTCCTATGACTTTAACCCTTCACTTCCTCCCTCAACAGGATGTAGGCGGTCATGAGGTCACAACCTGAGCTGGTAATTGTTTCCAATCACAAGCAGTTCATTAATTGATTGGTTCCAATTAGCAGCCAGCATTATTTGACATAATTCTTTCAATTAAACACTGATTTAATCATTGATTGATCAGGTTCAGATGTGATTTCACTCAGCTGCATGCAGGTGGATGATGATGTCATAGCGACAATGAGTTGGGTTTTATTTTAATGTAAATATTCCCTCTAAATATTCCTGCTTGAGCCAAAAATTCCTGAAATTTTAAGGAAAGATTTTGGTCGTCATCCAGGTCAGTTATGACAAGATCTTACTCACCAACAACTGGATCCATCAGTGAAACAACAGAAGATTAGAGTGAAGACAATGGAGGACATGATATCGTATCATATATAACAGTACAGCTTCTGTCATGTGTTTTATTTATTTTCAGTAAAGTTGGTGAGTAAAATCTTGTCATAACTGAAGGAACAAAAGCTCAAACTATGAAAACAAGTTGTAAATTAAATGTTAGTGTATTAATACCATTGACTTTATCTTCCAGCTGTCTCCGTATGACAACCTGCTGCTGTGCCAGCCGGTGTCCTCTCCTCTCCCCCTCAGGTCAGTCTGCTGACCCCCTTTATTTATATTCCTATTTAATAATCACTCATAATAAAAGAACAATCAGTTCCATGTTGATTCATGTATTTTTATTTATATTTAATTATCAGTATAATATTAATTTTATCTTTACCCTTTTTTTCGTTTTCTGTGTTATCATGGGAGGCCCCTAATTAATTTTTTCTCAATTACATTATTATTATTATTATTATTATTATTATTATTATTATTATTATTTAACTTGTAATAAAATTGATTTTGATTTTCAGTTGTTTTTTCCTTAAGTCGTGTGTGAAATGGAAAATACAAAAATGTATCCCAGTATATGTAATTTTATATCATGAAATCAATATCTAGCATGCTATAGTTAATCTTTTTCTTTGTTTATTAGATTAGATTAGATTCAAGATTAGATTCAACTTTATTGTCATTGCACATAGTACAAGTACAACGAAATGCAGTTTTGCATCTAACCAGAGTGCAAACTAGTAAAGTGCTGATTAAGACAGTATATACAAATGACGATATATTGGTGTATGTACAGTAAATAGACATATACACGTACACAGATCGTAGTTAAGGTGCAAATGACCGACATGTGTTATATTCTGATGAATAAGAACTTAACTATTAGTTGCATACTGATGAGATATTGTATAAAAAATGTTGTATAAGAGTATTATAAAGAATAAATGGTATATACCGGTGTAGTTCTATTTATATCTATACACAGAGGGATTATGTATATGCATTATTGATGAAATTAATAGTTGGGAATATTTGTGTTTGGCTAATCCAGAAAACTACATATCTGACAAATCAAAGTATTTGATTACATTGCTTCATAAATTATATACAAGTCCAACATGAACATAAATCCACAGTGGTGTTAAAAATAATAACCATACATGTAGAAAGAACATTAACATGTGGACACACAGGACTTAAAGGGATAGTTCAGGTCTTTCTCCATAGTCCCAGTTTTGGAAATCTGTATCAGTTTAAGTGTTCGCTGTGTTTAGAATATTTTCACTTTGTTTTAAAGGGTTATTTCAGATTCATCAGAGTCACACAATAACACAAACAAACTATCCGATTGTGTTCATGATAACACACATTATTACACGGCTGTGTTGAATACTCGATTCTGATTGGTCAATCACGGCGTTCTGTGGTCTGCAATTTCTGTATAACAGACCGTTGCTATGGGCGCAGCTCTGATTTCGGACTCTGGCGGACCATTTTTGTGTCAAAATATTGATTTCTTAAGTAAGTAGCTGTGTAATAAGCAGGATAATGTACAGCTAGCGGGTCATTGTTGTGAAAGAATCCCCTTCAGTGCGATGAGAGACCCCTCCTCTTCGTGACGGGGTGCAGCATCGCCCTATCGGGGATTCTTTCACAACAATGACCGGCTCGCTGTACATTATCCCTTACATATAATAACACACATCTGTTTTTACTGGGAGACGTGTGAAAGAATAATGGATGATGTTTGAAATTATGTTTTATTGCTGTTAAAAAATACAAAATTAACTGGTGTGTGTATATATGTGTGTGTGTGTGTGTGTGTGTGTGTGTGTGTGTGTGTGTGTTACAGTGGTGCTAGCTTCCTGAAGCTGCTGCAGAACCTCGGTCCAGAAAACGCCTGCACGCTGCTGCTCGCCGTCCTCACCGAACACAAACTGTTGCTGCACTCGCTCCGGCCCGACGTCCTGACCTCCGTCAGCGAGGCCCTCGTCTCCGTAAGACTCAACACACACACACACACACACACACACACACACACACACACAAACACACACACATACCAGTGGTGGAAGAAGTGTTTTAGCTCAGTAAAATTTGTCTATGCACAGATCTGATGCCATCATTTATTAACCCAGAAAAAAGCAGAGCAGCGAAGAAGAACTGATTGCAGGTAGTTTGTTGTTTGATAGCAAACAAAAGCAGTGCAGCGCTGGTGGAGAGTGTAACGGTAGTCAGAGCAAGGAACATGTAGTAGTGTAGTAGCTGCTGTTAGATAGTAATAATAATAATAATAACTATATATGTTTTTTAGCATGCTGGTATCGGATCTGTACTCGGTATCGGAACATCTCTTAATTAATTACTAAAATCCATCCGTCATATCTGTCGTTTTAACAACTTTTTAAAATCAGATTTTATACAAGGTGGTTTTTCTTCTAGATCTGGGCCAAAGTATCAACAAACAGTTGAGTAAATGTACTCAGTTACTGTGCTGACAGTATTTACTGTAATACTGCTCTCTGTGTCTCCAGATAAGCTTCCCCTTGCGCTGGCTCTGTCCCTACATCCCTCTGTGTCCGCTGCAGATGGCCGACGTCCTGCTGGCGCCGATGCCCTTCATCGTCGGCGTCCACTCCAGCTACTTCGACCTGTACGACCCCCCCACTGATGTGGTGTGTGTCGACCTAGACACCAACACCATCTTCCAGTGAGTCCATCAGTACTTGAGTAAATGTACTTAGTTACTTTCCACCGCTGCTTGTAAAGAGCTAAATGTGTCATTAAAGTCGGTCTATAATAAAACCAAGCGTTATGTTGAAATGAAGCATATTGTCTTTGGTTTTTACTTTAATTTTTCTTAGGTCAGACGAAAAGAAGCCGCTGTCATGGCGATCGTTACCCAGAAAGCACGGCAAGACTCTGTTCAACACCCTCACCAACCTCCACAAGACCCTGGAGAAGAGTGAGTGAGGCTCCAGACGGCCAAACATTTTCTAATTATAGTAACGCCACAAGAGCTCCAGAGAGCACAGCCAAAGAAAACAAGACTCAACAGTTTATTCTTACTTATTTCCTTCTTAGTTTGCTGATATATTACTTGTAAGGGATCCGCATCGCCCTTTCGGGGTTTCTTTCACAACAATGACCCGCTAGCTGTACATTATCCCGCTTATTATACGGCTACTTACTGAAAAAAATCAATAATTTGACACAAAAACGGCATCAGAACTGCGCCCATAGCAACGGTCTGGTATACGTACATAGCAACAGTCTGTTATACATAGCGACGTCCTGTTATACATAGCAACGGTCTGTTATACATAGCGACAGTCTGTTATACATAACGACGGTCTGTTATACATAGCGACGGTCTGTTATACATAGCAACGGTCTGTTATACATAACGACGGTCTGTTATAAATAGCGACAGTCTGTTATACATAGCAACGGTCTGTTATACATAACGACGGTCTGTTATACATAGCAACGGTCTGTTATACATAGCGACAGTCTGTTATACATAGCGACGGTTTATTATAAATAGCGACAGTCTGTTATACATAGTAACGGTCTGCTATAAAGAAATAGCAGACCACTGTGATTAACCAATCAGAATCGAGTATTCAACAACGCTGTGTAATAAATACGCATAAATTATTGGGTCTCACCTAAACTGTTTGGTTGGGTTGAAATGAAACCAGTTAGTAAGCATGGTCAATCAAACCCTGGTGAGGACCAAACAACCAAAACCGAGACTGCCTGGTGGATCTCGGCTTCGTTTGTGGTGTGACAGCAAACCAACCAAGCACTGGATTTTATGATAGCAGATACGTGATTTTAGCATGATTACAAAAGCTAAACTACTAATAAATCTACTGATGGTGAAATATGTTCAGAAAGAGATCTTATTGATCAACATTTAGGCAATGAATAGAAGGATTAATAGATGATTTATAGGTCAAAAGCTGTGCTTGTATTCAACTGTGAGCTTTGTCAGTTCATTAAGTCCATTAAAAAGTGTGTGACAGTGATCTCACAGTAATAATAGTGTCTCTACCTGTTAGTCATTATTCACAACATGTCTAATAATACTAATAATGCTTATAATCAGTTATTTCTTCATAAATATAAACATCAGAAACGTTAAAGTCAGTCACAGAATCTGACTTCCCTTCGTGGGTCGTGATGATGCAGGATGATGCAGGATGACCATCTTGACCATCTTGCATCATCATGGACTGGACCATGTGTTCAACTTGTTCAATCGTTTTTGTCCAATATTATAGTTTGCTCTTGGTTTGTAAAATGTAGTGCTCTGCTGACAGTAAACTTGTCCATGTCACTAGAACTTCCTGTTTATGCCTCCAGTTCAGTGTGAACAGGAACCGGATCAGAAAGTATCCCGAAATAGACTTGTTTCCTCTTAGCGGAGAATGTTTTTTTAATTTCATTAGATAATTAAAATCCTATAAACACTCTTTCCTCCTCATCGCTGCAGTTTGCACTCCCGGCCAGGAGGAGGCGACGCTGGAGTTCCTGTTGACCGACTACGATCAGATCTACAGGAGTCAGAAGCAGCTGGAGCTGGAGATCCAGGAGGCATTCCTTCGCTTCATGAGCTGCCTGCTGCGAGGATACCGAACCTTCCTGCTGCCCATCACCCAGGCACCGTCGGACACCACCACCGACTGCAGCTCTCTCTTCAACCTGCAGGGTGGGTTGATGATAATGATATCAAAGAGAGAACCTTTAAAGACAACAAAACAAAATGAGTTAAGGATTTAAAGACTTTGGTATCTGATATTGAGGTATTGGATTCAACCAAATCAACCAGCCCTTGATTATAATGTTGATAATAACTTGATTTCACCAGTTATCAAGTAAAAACGCTGAGTATTTGTTGGTCAAAGCTTAAAAAATCCTGATGAAATTGACGTTTTGGATTTGATTTGGCTGTTGATGTGACAAATAACAAAACTTAAAGTCTAAGCTCTTGCTAATGCGCACTAGAGGCAGCAACGTTATTAAAACCCAACAACTGGAAACATGATTCAACCATTGTTGATTTGGCTTTTCTTAGAACCTAAAACTGTAAAGTTTCTGTAATAGAAGTGTAGATTTTGTTCATATGGTGGTGGTATATAACTGTTCACGGTGTCTCCAAAATGGTTGTTTTGGACCAGATGTTGGACAAACAGACACAGATCGCGGAGGAAATGTGGTTTCCATGCAGGCCTTAACACACAGGTCACAGACATTAAAATAATCAAATTTGAACAAACACTTTACAGTAGGAGGAACAGGAGGATTAGTAGTATTATGTATCAGGTTTACTCCCAGTGGAAGATGAATTACCAGGGCTGTGTCTGACTGTGATGGATGAATCCACTCCTGCAGGTTTCCTGAAGTCTCGGGATCGAACGCAGCAGAAGATCTACAGTCAGCTGACGAGGACTCAGATGTTTACTCAGTTCATTGAGGAGTGTTCCTTCGTCAGCGACCGACATGCCTGCCTCGAGTTCTTTGACGAGTGCGTCCAAAAGGTCAGAACTATGACTGTCATTCACTATTATCACACTGATAAAAAGCAAACAATGAACAACAATATATAATGTCCATATACAAGTCCAAAGACTGCTGGAATAAATATTGAATGGGTAAAGTACTACATTACGTTATGCACATGTCGGTCGGTCAGTCAGTCGTGTTTATAAGGCTGGCTCTGTATAAGTGCTGGCTCTGTGTAGGGCTGGCTCTGTGTAGGGCT
The DNA here is from genome assembly GCA_916700995.1 of Hozukius guyotensis. Lineage (NCBI taxonomy): Eukaryota > Metazoa > Chordata > Actinopteri > Perciformes > Sebastidae > Hozukius > Hozukius guyotensis. Next base: position 18,134 of record CAKALU010051663.1, on the reverse strand, counting down.
GGCTCTGTATACAGTAGGTACTGGCTCTGTGTAGGTGCTGGCTCTGTGTAGGTGCAGGCTCTGTATAGGTGCTGGCTCTTTGTAGGTGCTGGCTCTATATAGGTGCTGGCTCTGTGTAGGTGCTGGCTCTGTATAGGTGCTGGCTCTGTGTAGGGCTGGCTCTGTATAGGTGCTGGCTCTGTGTAGGGCTGGCTTTGTGTAGGGCTGGCTGTGTATAAGGCTGTCTCTGTGTAGGGCTGGCTATGTGTATGGCTGGCTCTGTGTAGGGCTGGCTTCGTGTAGGGCTGTCTCTGTATAGGTGCTGTCTCTGTATAGGGCTGGCTCTGTGTAGGGCTGGCTCTGTGTAGGGCTGGCTTTGTGTAGGGCTGGCTCTGTATAGGGCTGGCTCTGTAGAGGTGCTGGCTCTTTATGGTGGCTGGTTCTGAAATGTTTAGTCTGTTCATTCAATAAAGCCTAAGCCAAGAACCGATAATAAATAAATGAATATTCTAGTCAGTGCCTTTATTGTTCTTTTTTGTCTATTTGTCACCAGGTGGACGTTGAAAAGCCGGAGGAGGTGAGGCTGATCGATCTGGATGAGACTCACAGTGGAGAACACACAGTCTTCATCATGCCTCCTGAGGAACCACAGGGACCTGACGGGTCAGAGTGTCCCGCCCTCTACAGGTTAGGGTTAGGGTTAGGTACAGGATATTGAATTATAAGTCCCGCCCTCTACAGGTACCAGATATTAAATTATAAGTCCCGCCCTCTACAGGTACCAGATATTAAATTATAAGTCCCGCCCTCTACAGGTACAAGATATTAAATTATAAGTCCCACCCTCTACAGGTACAAGATATTAAATTATAAGTCCCGCCCTCTACAGGTACAAGATATTAAATTATAAGTCCCGCCCTCTATAGGTACAAGATATTAAATTATAAGTCCCGCCCTCTACAGGTACAGCATATTAAATGATGGTCTGTATTTAACATTGAATATGCTGATATGATTTTCCCTCCATATGTCCAGTTATGAAACGTTCCCGGTCCTGAAGCTGGAGCTCTTTGACCGGCCCCAGGACCAGCTCCGGGTCCCTGCTAAGGGCAGCGCCCCCAGCAGCCCCGCACCCCGCCGCACCAAACAGGTACACCAACACACAGCTTTTAAAATGTGTATATATATATTTATATTAGGGCTGCCAATCAATTATAATATTTAATCACAATGAATCGCATGATTGTCCATAGTTAATCGCGATTAATTTCAAATGAATCTCACGTTTTTTATCTGTTCAAAATTAAATTAGTTACGTTAAAACGCGTTAACTTTGACAGCCCTAATATATATATCTATATATATAGATATATATAGATATATATATATATATTTATTTGTATAAGATAATAAACAAATAGTTTGATCCGCAACTCATAATTTAATCTAGTAAATGAATCAGTAAGTTTTGGTGTTAGAAAAGTAGAATGTACTGAAGCAAAGAATCTGTAGGTTGAAGTCGCAGTATTTTCTATTTTCTATTCTTAAATAAAGATTTGTTGTACATAAACATTTCCATTCATGCATGAGAAATTAGATTAAAAAGAAAGGAAAAGATACATGCAGATGTATTAATTATAAATATAATAATGATTCATCAACTTCAATAAATATACAAGTAAAATAATGTTAATGGTGTATGTAACGTATATTACTACTAATAAAGGGAACCAGTATTTGGTGTCACCGTCTGTATGGTGAGTGGTTTTACACTGTGACCCAGTTTTCCCTTAACAGGCTTTTGGTGGATCATCTCATTTTAATGAATCATTATTAATATTTCACTGTTCATCCAACATTCAGAAGCCACAGACTGTGTGAATGTGAAATTATTATTAGATCTCTGGAAGATAAAGACCAGTTTAATGTTGGGGACGCAGATAGGAGCTAGTCTAGTTATTAAGAAATATTAAAGATAATTATTAATATCAAGACAATTTATATTAATAAATTATCAATATATATTAATAATAACGGGCCACCAAATTATGTTGGTACACAAGCTCAAAAAACATTAAAATGGCTATCAAAACTAGTTCATAATTATCAAAATAATTATTAATTATATTGAATAATATGATTTAATGTATGTTATATCATCCTCGAGGCACCACTCTTTGGAACAAAGAGAAAATGATAACCAATTAATACAGTCTCATAAATAAGTCTCATAAAGTATACTAAACTATCAATTTGGACTCTGATTAATAATTAAATTAATAACTATAACCATAAATCAAGATATCAATATATATGAAAGAATATTTGGTAGTTATGATCTGGACGGAAGTTGGTTAAAAGATTGTGAAAATGGAAAATAATATTAGTATATGATGGCAGTTTCACAGGAGCGATGTCTCGTGTTATGATGATTTATTCCGGACAGGATAACAACATATTTCAGAGCGTTTTTGTTGAACTTTCTCCAACATTCAGCTCCAAGGAATCAAAGAATAAAAACGGGCCCGGGTTCTTCACATTAAAAGCAGTAACAGGCTGATAGAGGAAACCCAGAAGGTCATGGAAGGTCTCAAAAAAAGCACCTATGACGTTAACACTTGAGTATATCTGATGTGACGTGTCTTTTACCTCCCAGGAGATCAAGTTGGCCCAGAAGCGAGCCCAGAAGTACTCTGCGGTGCCGGACATGTGGTCCAAGTGCCTGCTGGGTCACTGTTACGGCCTCTGGTTCATCTACCTGCCCACCTTCGTTCGGGCGGAGACCGCCAAGGTGCGCGCGCTGCACACGGCCTACGACGTCCTCAAACACATGGAGAACCGCAAGGTGGTGCTGCCGGACGAGGTGAGACGCTGACCGGGTCAAAGGTCACTGCTTCTTTAGACGATTTGGACTGCTTTTCTAGTCCTGCAGGAACCTGAACTTTAAGAGCTGAGAGTCTTTGGTCCGGGGTGTTTCCTCCTGTTTCTACTCTATTCTGATAACGGATGTTTCAGGTTTCAGGAGGTTCTGCTGCCAGAACCGTGTTCATCATGTTGTTTTTCAGTCCATTTATTCATCTATGTGTCTTTTACATTGTTTTGGCTGCGTTTTGAATGTGTTGAGTTGAGTGTCTGTTGTTGTGTTTGTTGTATTCAGACAGAACCAGAACCAGAACCAGAACCAGCTGGTGGATGGAACTTTATGAGTGTCTCATGTTGTGTGTGTTCCAGGTGTGTTACCGGATCCTGATGCAGCTGTGTGGTCAGTACGGTCAGCCGGTCCTCGCCGTTCGAGTCCTTCTGGAGATGAAGAAGGCTGGAATCACGCCCAACACCATCACATACGGATACTACAACAAGGTCTACACACACACACACACACACACACACACACACACACACACACACACACACACACACACACATATATACAGACAGTAATTTAAATACACTGTGAATACTCAGATGAGTGGATCCAGATGGATGTGATCAGTGATGTGATCAGTGATGTGATCAGTGATGTCATCAGGCGTCCTCTGTCTTCAGGCCGTGCTGGAGAGCAAGTGGCCGTCCACCAGTCAGGGAGGACGTCTCCGCTGGGCCAAGCTGAGGAACGTCCTATTGGCTGTGGCTCAGTTCAGGCAGCCAATCAAACGGTGGCAGAAGAGCGGATCAATGGGGTCACGAGGAGGTCAGAAAATATTCACTTCTGTACTTGTACTTTAGTGCAGTATTTCTACGTCTACTCCACTACATCTCAGAATAAATATTGTACTTTATACTCCACTACATCTCAGAGTAAATATTGTACTTTATACTCCACTGCATGTGAATCTCCAGACGTGTTGATGTTGAATTTGAATTAATTGGTTGAATTAATATAAAACTTTAAGATGAAGATGACCAAATAAATGATGACATCATAACTAGTTTGTTTTCTCTTTAATAGAAGCGATGATGGACTCTGATCAGAGGCCCCGCCCCCTCTCCACTCTGATTCGTCAGTCCAGTTGGAGCGGTCTGTCTGAAAGCTCCAGTCACGAGTCTCTGACGGGCTCGCTGATGAAGAGTAGCAGTCTGAACAGCATGAAGATGCCAACTGACAGTAAGAGACTCATCATCATGTGACATCATCACGTCCTCCTCTTCCTCACCTTCACTCATCATCTGATCCTCTCTGACATCTTCTATTACTGTCTGACACACTCTCTTCTGTTTCCTCACGTCTTCCTCTTCCTCACCTTCACTCATCATCATCATCTGATTCTCTCTGACATCTTCTAACTCACTCCCTTCTGTTCATCACGTCCTCCTCTTCCTCATCTTCACTCATCATCATCAGCAGTATTTATAATTAAATTAATGAAATATTAAATAAATATATATTTATAACTCCTCTGTCTCCTGTCCGTCCCTCAGAGGTGAAGTTCTGTAAGAAGTCCGTTCTCCGTAACGCAGGGACCAACGTCTCCCGTAAGCCTCCGATGGGACCCAGAGACACCTGTACGCCGCAGCCGCCGCCACTGCCCCCCGGTGGCGTTCTGGTTCGGCGGAGTCAGGTCTGCCTCTCCACATTCTACAGAGAGTGTGCCGAGTCGGCCGACTCGGAGCCGGACTGCAGCTGCCAGCCGGCAGAGAGAGACGGCAGGTCGGTTTATTGTATTAGAATATTTTATTAATGGATCTGAACTCACCTCATATTTCAGCCTCGGATCAATGATTTCTCTCTTTGATGAGGCTCTAAACAGTTTATTTTCAAGATGATGTCTGTCCTTGACCTCCACTGATGGAGGAAAGTCAACAGAATAGAAGTCGACGTCATTGACTGATGTTGAAATCAGGGCTGTCAATCCATTAAAATATTTAATCAAAAATTAAATATTATTTTTTTTTAGCTTTATAATGCCTTTTATTAGATAGTAACAGACAGTATTGAAAGGGGGAGAGAAATGGAATGACATGCAGCAAATGGGCCGCGGGTCGGATTAGAACCCCGGGCCGCTGCAGTAAGGACTCAGCCTTGGTACATGGGGCGCCTGCTCTACCAGGTGAGCTACAAGGGCAACCCATATTTTATCAAAAAATAATCTCACATTTTTTATCTATTCAAAATGTACCTTAAAGGGAGATTTGTCAAGTATTTAATACTCTTATCAATGTGGGAGTGGACAAATATGCTGCTTTATGAAAATTTATGTGTATATTTTTTATTGTAAATCAGTGAACAACACAAAACAATGACAAATATTGTCCAGAAACCCTCACAGGTACTGCATTTAGCATAACAAATGTGCTCAAATCATAACATGGCAAACTGCAGCTCAACAGGCAACAACAGCTGTCAGTGTGTCAGTGTGCTGACTTGACTATGACTATGAAGTGGGCATGTCTGTAAAGGGGAGACTCGTGGGTACCCATAGAACCTCGCCAACATTTAGTGTAAGTTTGGAGCATTATTTAACCTTCTTCATGACAAGCTAGTATGACATGGTTGGTACCAATGGATTCATTAGGTTTTTTAGTTTCAGATGATACCAGTATCGGACTTTTCTTCTGACTTTCCCTCATATATTTTCAGACCTTTTTTTTAATATATTTTTTTCGAACATTTTTCAGACTATTTTTCAGACATTTTTCAGAATATTGTTTCGAACATTTTCTGACTTTTTTCAGACTTTTTTTGGACATTATTCTGACATTTCAAGTTCCAAGTTGTATTATTGCGTTAAAGAAATTAGTGTCGTTAAAACAAATTTGCGTTAACGTGTTATTATGGCGTTATTATGGCGTTATTATGGCGTTAATTCTGACAGCCTTAGTTAAAACAGGTGTTTTAATTTCCAAGCAGGAAAAGTGACATCATAACTGTGTAACATGCTTCCATTCTGTTTACCTCATCCGGTCCATCTGGTGACCTTTGACCTGCAGACCTGTCGGGACGCGGGACTCAACCGGCAGAAATAAAGCGGTAGACGAGAACTACAACAACGTCTCGTCTCCGAGCCGAGGAGGTCTGGCAGGGAAACTCCAGCAGCTTCTCACGCCGACGAGACACCGAGTGTCTGTTCGCCGAGCCGCCAGCGTGGACGACCGGCGACCCGGAGGAGGAGGAGGAGGAGGAGCGATAGGACGAAGGGTGTCTGAACAGAGGCAGTCCAGGAAAGCTCAAGTGGCTGAAACTCTGCTGAAAGCCAAGGAGAGGCTGGTCAGCGCTACCTCAGAGGTCTGATCGCTTTACTCTCATTTAGCTTCAGCCGGTAGATATATATCTATATCTATATCTATATAGATATAGATATAGATCTATATATATATACTGTATATACTGTATATATATAGATATAGATATATAATGATCTCTGTGTTAAAGGTTAAACATTTTTGTTAGAGCTGGAATTTTATTTCAGTTCTTGGTTTCACAGTTTGATTTAGAATTGATTCTGACTCCTGATCAGTGTTGAACAAACCGTTCATCACGTCTTCAGTCCACTGAACTGCACTGAGAAACACATCAGTCTTTCTTTGAAAATTATGAAATAATGAGTGAGTAATTCTCAGATATCAAGTTATTGGCAAATACATGAAATCTCCAAACTATACAAAAATGTATCTCATCAACTTAAAAAGAAATCGGTTGTTGAAATATAAGAATTAAATATTGTTGCACAGATAAAACAGGTTTGAATTAGTCTCTGGATGATGGTTGGACAGTTTGAGTCTACCCACAATGCTTCACTTCTTCCTGTGTAATATCTCACATATGATGTGACTCAGGTTACTGCTTCCTGTGGAGACTATAGATGTACAGTATGTAATGATGTATAGATGTTAATGTGTGTGAGCTGCAGACTGTCAGCAACATGACAACAGGAAGCAGAATATTTAGATTTAACTGTAAAGTCCTGTTGCTGAAGATATGTAAAATATTAATATTAATATTCAGCTGTATAATCATCTAAATCCTATAATCTAAATGTCGCCTTCTCTCAGAGTTCGTTGTCTGTAGGAAGTGACCTCGACTTGACGGACACGCCCAGTCCAGCCTATCCTCTGCGCCGGTCCTGGGACGCCAACCAAGACGGGACGGGGCTCGAGGTAAACCGGTCCTCCGATAGATACATATCTCGTTACCGTTATCTCCCTTTACTTTATCCTTTTTATTCACTACATTTATCTGACAGCAGTAGTTCCTTCCTGTCCAGGTAAAACCAGGTGTGTCCATATGTGTTGATGTTGAATGTTTGTGATGAACTGAAGGATGAAGAGTAAATCCTCCTCCTCGTCCTTCTGAAGCTAAATAAACTCTTTAAAAAGCCATTTAATGCAGCAGTAATATTAATCTAGAAACATCAGATATAACGGGAAAACACATTTTATACTTTTACTGTAGACTACTTTAACTACATTTATATCATGATACTGACATAGCTGACACAGCTAAACCGTGCACTACAAGATGATTCTGAAAACATATGAGGCGAGAAATAGTCATTAACGTAACATAATATTGATTCATATTTGATCAGCGCTGCCTAGTTTGACCGTTTGGTCGGAGTTTGCGAGTGATTGACAGCCGGCTCTCATAGACGGCAGCTGGACAGCAGACCTTAGATCAGCTCTTACTGCTTGTTTTCCTCCGGTCTGTGAAATCTTGCAGATGCCGTTAGGAACACCGGAGGACACAGAGGAACATGATTTTTTCTAGGTTACCTGTTTCATGTACTACTGTCATGATATAGCGACCGTTTTATAAAAATAACGTTTTTTAATCATATTTGCTCCAATCTCGCCAACTTCAGCTTTAATGTGCTAATTTTGACAATTTCACACAAATGAGTCCAAAAGGGACGAACGGTCAGTGTTGATGACCTGGTGACTTTCTCTTTAGATGGAGAGACTTCTGGAGCTAGTTAGCAACTAGTTAGCAGCTGGTTAGCAACTAGTCAGCAGCTAGTTAGCAGCTAGTTAGCAGCTAGTGCTGCTAGCTCCTTTCATTGGAGAAGAGTTGGCAGCACTGAGCTGGTTTACAGGTTTTTTAATATTTCGTGGACTCTTGCTGGTTTCTCCAGAGTTGCTGATCCCAGCTTTCAGTAAGGTTTTGAATGCAGGACTTGTACTAGTAGTGTGTTGTTTTCCCAGTGTAGTAGGGGTACTTTTACTGCAGTAACAAGTCTGAATACTTGTCCCCTGTCTATGCAGGACTTGTACTAGTAGTGTGTTGTTTTCCCAGTGTAGTAGGGGTACTTTTACTGCAGTAACAAGTCTGAATACTTGTCCCCTGTCTATGCAGGACTTGTACTAGTAGTGTGTTGTTTTCCCAGTGTAGTAGGGGTACTTTTACTGCAGTAACGGGTCTGAATACTTGTCCCCCGTCTGTGTCTAGGTGCTGATGTCCAGCTGCTCTCTGTGTCGCAGCTGTAACTCGTTGGTTTACGACGAGGAGATCATGGCCGGCTGGACGTCGGACGACTCCAACCTGAACTCGTCCTGCCCGTTCTGTGGCGCGTCTTTCGTCCCCTTCCTGAACGCTGAGATCTGTGACCTCGGACCTGTCGGCAGGTAACCACTTCAACTGGGAACCACATCTGTCACAACACCCTCTACATCACATCTGACGGATACGCTGCGCTGCATTAAAGCAGTATATATATCTTTTATATATACTGTATATGTATACTATATATAGTACTATCAGGGTGACTCCCACTGGTGGAAAGTAACTAAGTACATTTACTCAAGTACTGTACTTAAGTACAGGTTTCAGGTACTTGTACTTTACTAAAGTATTACTATTTTATGCAGCTTGATACTTCTACTCCACTACATCTCAGAGGGAAATAAAGATATTTTCAGGCACCCTGACCTTTAGTCCCCCCCTCAGTTTTCTTCACATAATGATTTTGTAATGACGACGACGAACGAAACTAAATCTGTAGCTCCTCCAGAGCCAGTCTCTGCTAACGTCCCTTTGTGGTCTTGTCTCAGCGTGGAGCGCACCAACTGGAACATGGAGGACGAGGTGGAGAGCGCCGTGAGGCCCCCCAGTGGTCAGGACGCCGGCCTGCGACACCAGTGTAACGGTCTGAGTGAAGACTCCAGCTCCGAGACCAGCAGCTACTCAGAGAACAGCAGAACCACCACGGTAACGCAACGCACTTTAAATGTCTGTCTGTCCTCTCGTCCGCCACTTCCTGTCCCCGTCCCGCTGACGGCCTCTGACCCCCCTCCCCCCTCAGGGCTCATCGGTGGGCGGCGCCCCCCAGGTGACGGTGGCCTACCTGAGCCCTCTGGTCCTGAGGAAGGAGCTGGAGAGTCTGCTGGAGAACGAGGGCGAGGCGGTCCTGGCCCAGCCTCAGTTCCTGGACAACCACTCCATCATCTTCTGGAACCTGGTCTGGTACTTCCAGCGCCTCGGTCTACCCAATAACCTGCTGCAGCTGGTCAGAGCCTCGCCGCTGGTCAGCCAGCTCACACAGGTAGCATCAACATATAGTCTTACTGTGGTAGTGGACAGTAGTATTTTAGTAGTCTTACTGTGGTAGTAGACAGTAGTATTTTAGTAGTCTTACTGTGGTAGTAGACAGTAGTATTTTAGTAGTCTTACTGTGGTAGTAGACAGTAGTATTTTAGTAGTCTTACCGTGGTAGTAGACAGTAGTATTTTAGTAGTCTTACTATGGTAGTAGACAGTAGTATTTTAGTAGTCTTACCGTGGTAGTAGACAGTAGTATTTTAGTAGTCTTACTATGGTAGTAGACAGTAGTATTTTAGTAGTCTTACTGTGGTAGTAGACAGTAGTATTTTAGTAGTCTTACTGTGGTAGTAGACAGTAGTATTTTAGTAGTCTTACCGTGGTAGTAGACAGTAGTATTTTAGTAGTCTTACTATGGTAGTAGACAGTAGTATTTTAGTAGTCTTACCGTGGTAGTAGACAGTAGTATTTTAGTAGTCTTACTATGGTAGTAGACAGTAGTATTTTAGTAGTCTTACTGTGGTAGTAGACAGTAGTATTTTAGTAGTCTTACTGTGGTAGTAGACAGTAGTATTTTAGTAGTCTTACCGTGGTAGTAGACAGTAGTATTTTAGTAGTCTTACTATGGTAGTAGACAGTAGTATTTTAGTAGTCTTACCGTGGTAGTAGACAGTAGTATTTTAGTAGTCTTACCGTGGTAGTAGACAGTAGTATTTTAGTAGTCTTACTGTGGTAGTAGACAGTAGTATTTTAGTAGTCTTACTATGGTAGTAGACAGTAGTATTTTAGTAGTCTTACTGTGGAAGTGGACAGTAGTATTTTAGTAGTCTTACTATGGTAGTTGACCGTTATATTAAAGATAAACCTGCTGCTGACAGGTGAGGTGGTTCAGTCACATCTGATTGCTGAATCAGTATTCCCACAAATACAAACAACTAAACATGAATTCACTGAATTCAAATGTAAAATCAATCATCAAAACTCACAAAATGATATTTGATAATGATATTTTAGCAGACTAGTGTTTGTTTTAGATAAACCAGGACGCCACCAAATAGCCAAAGCAGAAATCCTGACACCAGTAAAATAAAGTGAGTTGTGTGTTTCCCAGTCGGAGAACTCAGCCGTGAGGGTGAGGCTCCTCTGGGACACCCTGACCCCCGACACCGACCAGTGGCCCCCCCTCTACATCCTCTGGAGGATCCACGGTGAGACAAAGACTCAGCGTACGTACACTCTCTGAATCACAGCAACAACAACTCTTTAACTCCACCCCCCCTTCCTCCACCAGGTGGCATCCCGATGAGGGGCTACAGCTGGCGGAAACACAACCACCCGTTCACGCTGGCCTTCCTGGAGGAGGTGCTGCGCTGGGTCGGCATGAACGAGGTGCACAAAGCCGTCACCCTCTTCCTGGACACACTGGCCAAACAGCCGGGCGCCGCACGGACGCAGAGGTAGGGGTCAGGTGGAGGTGTGTTGCTTGGCGTGGCGACAATGTTGCTCCACGAGTTTTGGTTGCCAGTCCGCTGAAAGCCCAAATCTCTCTGGTGCCTCATCATATACAGTAGTTTCAGAGTCGTGATGCTGTGGACTCTATGAAGAGAGGACCCGCTATGTAGATATAAACGGCTCATTTTAAGCTAACAAAAACACAACGTTTATAATATGAATATTATATTCCATTTCTGCCAATAGATCCCCCTAAATGTTACAGACTGGTCCTTTAACAGCAGGACTTTTACTTGTAAGAGAGTAAAAGTATGCCCCCCTCCCAGGTCTGGCTCCAGGAGGGGGCCCCGGTTTCCTTATTCCGGGCGAGGTTCCACGACTCTTTTGGTTCTGATTCATAAAGGGTGTGTGAATCACCACTTTGACTTGGGAGACTCTGCCAGGAGCTAATGCCCCCGACAACACAGCTCCCTGAATCACTGGGGCACACAAACCTCTCCACCACGTTAAGATGCTGATTTATTGGAGGTTGCCTACTAACCAATAAAGATATGTTAAATTACAAATAATCAATCAAGGTCCAAATATACTACTTTATTAATACTTTTGTACTTTTACTTAAGTGGGGTGTTTTTGTGTGTTTTGTGTTTTTCAGGAGTTTGTACAGAGAGTTCCTCTTCCTCACGCTGGCAGCGATGGGCAAAGACCATGTCGGTAAGACTGACTGACTCTCACCGTCTCCTAACGGGATGCCGTGCCAACAAGCCGACATCAGAATGTTTCAGTGTTTCTCAGTGAGGATTTCCTAACCTGCTCCGTGAGATGTGTCGCTGGTTAACAACCACTCGCCCTGTTTGTCACACGTGTTCCACCTCCAACATATTCTCATTGGTCAGAATCAACGCTGACGTCCTGACGTTTCTGTTTTTCAATATGGATGAAAATATCTCAGTGAACAAATCACAAAAATGAATCATCCAAGCTGAGGAAATGATTAACACTTGAATAAATAACTTAGACGCTCATTTGCAGAGGGAGAAATCATGAAACAAGACGTCATCCCCTCCTTGCGCTGCGACCACTCGTAGTAACACTCCAGCGTGTCAGGATGCAACAGATTCATGTTTTAATCTGAACATCAGACTAAAGGTTACTGCGTAGTTAAAGGGTAATGACACTAACCACCATACATACTAGATATACTACAGACTAGAGGTTCCCGTGCCGTCAACAGATAGTCCAGCACACTACGAGCGACGCAGCAACAGGCTACAAGTCATTAAACTGACGCCCGACTCTTGTCGCTGCGTGACACGCTACAAATAAAGTTGAGCTAGCTTCAACTTTTTTCAGCGCACCAATGACGTGGTGAAGCATCAGCCAATGTCCGGTCCCTTTCTCTCTCCCCACAGTTCCTGCTACATCCACACAACGTAAGAAAAACGTATTCTTGCCGTTAGCCAGTTCAGTGCTATTTAACGATATAACTCACTGACTGGACTGCTGGACCCGTGCAGGACTCTGGGATTGTTTCAGGATAACGCAGGTATTTGTCCCGGGAAATGAGGTTGATTTTGGCGAGAATTCCCCGGAGACATCGGGAGCTAAGTTCCCATATTTGACCCTCATCCCCACTGAAGGAGCAGCTGAGTGTTAAAGTCAGTGTGATCGACACATACGCAGTGTATTAACCCTTTACTCTCTCTCCCTGCAGCTGCGTTTGATAAGAAGTACAAGGCGGCGTATTCGCGGCTCAGCGGCACTCTGGGTCGAGAGGAGCTCCGTAAGAAGCGAGCTCAGCCTCCCAGCCCCAAAGCCGTCGACTGCAGACGCAGCTTCCACCCGCCGCTCGAATGCTGACGGCGTCCTCGATGAGTCCTGCAGCACTGATCCCTGTGAGGGGTTGACGAGGAGAACCGGTAAACCCAGGACCCCCGCTGCCTTCCTCTGCTGTTCTCTTCACCTCTCTGCTGCCTCCTGGTGGACGTCAGGGAGGACGAGGATAACCACTAAACCCAGGACCCCCGCTGCCTTCCTCTGCTCGTTCTCTTCACCTCTCTGCTGCCTCCTGGTGGACGGCGGATTGACGCTCCTTCCTGTCCTCTGTAGCTCCGTTTGCCTCGTCGATGTCAATCCAGCAGCTCTTTGTCTTCATCTAAGATCCTGAAAGTTGATCCGGCTGCAGCAGACGGAGCTGATCTGGACTCTGCAGACTGCGCATCCTGAGCCGAGGTCTATGCATCGGTCTGCAACGTCTGAAGGAAGCTCGGGTTGGTGCATGTCCAGACGGATCCGCTGTGTCGCTGTCAACAGTTTGTTTTTCCCTGTTTTTTAAAATCCAAATGATTAAAACCGGATCAGAAGGAATCTTCTGGAGGACTTGGGAAAGTTTTAACGCCAGTATGATGTCAGATTTACCGTTACCAGTATGACCGTGACGACAGTTCAGATTTTTCTTTGAATAAGCTGCAGCAGCAGAGCGTCCAAGAAACACGACCCAGAAGGAACCTTCAGACGTCTGGTCGTCTCTCCATCAGTCTGTGTTGATCAGGGCGCTGTGGCTGTAAAAGGGAAAATAAGTCAGAGACAAATGTTCATTTATCAAGCAGACAGTCGAGGAAACCAGCAAAAAAAGAAGCTGAGATGTTAAACTCCCTGAAACGTCTGAATCTCTGTGTGAATCTTCTGAGAGGTTGAAAGAGTTGGATCTTTACTGAGAAGTGGAAAGAGTCGGATCTCTACCGACTGAACCGAAGAAGCAGATTTAAAAACCCTCCAACACTCCCTGAAGTCTTCCAGAGGACAAAGACTGTCTGACAGTTCACACATTCAAGGTCTTGGACTGGTTCCTGTGAGATCATGGTGACGCTGCCATTATCATCATCATCATCATCATCATCATCATCATCATCCCTCCAATCAGGAATTCTTCCTGAACTTCAACAAAACAACGTCCGCTTTGGTTATATCATAAGTTGGTCAGGTCAGAAGGTCAGAAGGTCAGAAGGTCAGAAAGTCAGAAGGTCAAGGACACATCGACCCCGACACTGAAAGAAACAACCAGGACGCCCTCAGCATGACTCTGACCTCCTGAAAATAATAATTCACCAGATTATCGTTTAATAATTCGTCTCAGCCATGTTCCCAACCTCCATGTCTCTGTTCACCCAGCAGTTCTCACATAATTAATAAATAATTAATAATAATTAATAATCTGTACCTGAGCCAGACATAATTAATAATAATTAATAATCTGTACCAGAGCCAGACACCTAGAATATATGATGCACAACAGGTCACGTTGCTTCACTTAAACCATGGACGGGACGCCGGCTTCTGCTGGGACTGATGGCGTCAGGGCTCAGTGATGTAGACGTGTCCTCTAGGTCATACTAGTGCATCACTTCACTTTAACCATGGACGGGACGCCGGCGTCCAATGGGACTGATAGCGTCAGGGCTCAGTGATGTAGACGTGTCTTCCAGGTCATACTGGTGCATCACTTCACTTCAACAGTCTTTAATCTGCCATCTGAACCACACACAGATCATAGAAATCCTCCTGACATCGATGAATCACTTCACGTTTAATAACCTTAATGAAAACAGGAAGTGTGGTACAGAGATTCAATTAAAGAAGATTATAACCGGTTAGTTTCCTGCTGCAGCAGCCGGGCGGCCCGAAGCAAAAAACACTGAATCTTTATCTGTGAAAATATCGACTGAAAGTTTAAAAAATGTAAATCTACTGTTTTTAAATGTGACGGCCCAGTTTTAGAGAGTGAAGGCTGTTTCAGAGAAACACGCCTCGCTGTATGTTTAAATGCACCGGACCGCAGTTCTTTCACCGTTAAATAGAAGGGAATTTCACTGGACCTTGGTGTGTTGCAAGTTATTTTATTTGTTGCTCAGAGGAGACGAGTCTATTTAAAATAGGTCTTTGTGTTTGCTGTTGTAATTTATATCCGGTTGTGATTTCACTTTTTTTAAGAAAACACAAAAATAAAAGACAGGGATGAACCCCAAAAGTGTAATTTGTGTTGTTTATAACGAATAGAATACACATTAAATGTATTATACTTATTATTTTATTTATAATTATTGTAATAAGCACAGTCCAGTTAATGAACCTTCATCATCATCCTCATCCTCAGACTACACTGACCCTCAGCGTCGTGACGTTGCTGCATCTAAACCGGAAATCAGACGCCTTCAAAATAAGAGTACAGGAAGCACTGACTACTGATTTATAGACTACTGATGCTAATGAATGTGAATCTACAGTGTTACAGCAGCCAAGTCACATAAATAACAAAACTAACAACATCTGAAATAATATAACAAATCCATAAATAAGGAAAACCTCAGCTACGTGAAGTAAACCTATAAACTAGTCTAGTACCGGTACTTACAGGGTAGTAGAATGTACGTACATACTGTATACATAAATGATAAAATGTTTATTATATTTTTTTTATTTATTTACCCCCCAAGTTTTGTTTTATTAATAATTATACAGATTTATAAATATGGCTGCGCCGGGTGCTCATGCATGTTTTAACTGACTTTAGACACATTTTTACAAAACAGAATTTATTCTAAATAGCTTTAAGAATCATAGAATTTATCCACTAATTATTTTTCTTCATATATCACGTTTGCCTTAATCATAATGGTATAGAGTTGGAATGGCATCGCCAGTTTTTATTTGTTTTTTTATTTTAAAATATATTCCACAGGCATCGCTGATCTACTATAAATTTATTTCATAAATTGTCTCCTTTATGAGTCTCATTTAGAAATGTTTCCGTAGTTGAAATGTTTAAAGGTCCCATATTGTAAAAAGTAAGATTTTCATGTCTTTTATATTATAAAGCAGGTTTAAGTGCTATATAAATACTGTGAAAGTATCGAAGCGCTCAATATACGGAGAAATACACACAGCCCGTATTCAGAAATTGTGTGTTTGAAACAAGCTGTCAGGATTTCTGTCCGTTTGTGATGTCACAAATATACAATATTTAGACCTTTACACGGTTTTAAACTTAAACATTCTAAATGTGTTCCAGTTTATTTTCCTGTTGCAGTGTATGTTAATAACATCAGCTGACAGGAAGTAAACATGGACCCAAGCTGTTGCCAGGCAAAGCAATTCCGTTGCAATTCAGTTGAAATGCGCTAAAACGGAGTGTTTCAGACAGAGGGTAAATACAGGCATATTCAGGCAGACAGTATGGGGAAAATAAAGGTTTTTTTGAACATTACTGCATGTAAACATGTTCTACTAGAAACAAAAAATACAAGTATGAACCTGAAAATGTGCACGATATGGGACCTTTAAAATTCTTTAAAAAACGGTTTCAGCTTTCACACAAACAGGATTCAAATTAGGATGGTTCATAATTAATCAATATTAAGATAAGATAAGATAAGATGAACCTTTATTAATCCCCGGAGGGAAATTCGGGTGTCAAAGCAGCAACATCAGCAAACGGAGTGAAACACAGGAGAGGTAAAGGTATACAAAAATTATAAAAACAATAATAGAGATATAAAAGATACAGAGTGAATGGGTGAACATAGTGTGTGCAGCCCATCAATAAATAAATGTAGTATGTGCAATAAATAAATGTAATATGTACATATGTGCAGTCTATAAAGTGGTATATAGGATGTATAGTGTAAAGTGCGCCAGTGGTTAGAGTCCAAGATGGTTGCAGATAGTGCATGTGTATTATGTATTTATGATGTACTAATACATGTGTTTCTTCACCTGAGGAGGAATATAAATATTCTAAATACTAATTTACCTCCAAACCATTTTAGTAGGAAAAATCAAAAAGTGACACGTTTTATTTTGAAAATAATGACCGGATATGGTGTGTCTCTCCATTTCGCTGACTCGACACTGCTCGACACTGCTCGGGTGTTCTCGGGTTTTCTCGGCACAATTTCAGCACCAGCGTGAAACCAATTGAACCCAGCCAGTCCCAGTGGAGAGTCCAGTATGTAACCAAGAGGACCGGCTGTAAGGAGCCACTGGGAGGACTGGGAGGACACCGGGAGGACCGGGAGGACCGGAGGAGCAACCAGGTGTGTTAACGTTCATCTGTTCAGGTGTTAGCTTACATCCTCATCCTACTGGACGTCATTAGCCTGCGTCATTCACGCCAGACTCCATTCACAAATCACGTCATTTTACGTTTTCTTCCACGTTAAGATGCAGAAGATAGAACTGCTTTAAAATCAGGTTTCCCGTCACTAGTTGCCACTAGTTTATGAGCCGAATATTAGAACATGTCTCACTGGGCTGGCTGGACGTGATTTCAACACAAATCCCAGGTTTAAAACCAGTTTACACCGCTGATGTTTATCTGAGGTGAAGTCCAGCCGGCAGCAGCTGCAGACCTGCTCAAGAAGTTGAAGGTTTCAGTGAAAGAAGTGCTATTTGGTGTAATTAATGTATGCCAAATTTGAAAGTGATGTATACAGATACAGAAACTGTGTTAATTAATTTATTATTCATTATATATATTTATCTATAAGTAGGGGAACTTTTAAATGATACAATTTTCTACGGAGTCTGGAGTGAAGACATTTTAATGGGAGCAGCCTGCACATCATTTGGTCAGACTTACACGACGGTTATGCGGTGTTTTCGTGTAAACAAATGACGTGATTATGGGGTTGTTGTTGTTGTAATAATACATCATGGGGCTGACAGTGGGCGGGGCTAAAGGTGGAGCTGTCCAGCAGCCTGGTGCTGAAAGGAGCCAGCACCAAGCTGCTGACCAGTAGACTCACATTACCATCCATATTTATAATAAATTATTATAGAACGGGTTATTCCGTGTTGTTTAGTTATTTAGTTATGTATTTATATGGTAAAACTAAATATACGTCAAAACTTTTGGTGTTAAACTGGTTTACATGGAACAGGCTAAATGTTTAGGTAGATCCTGAAGGAAAAGCAACTTTTACCTTTTAGTTTTTTTAATTCTGACGTGTTGTTTCTGTCTTGTATCTCCAGGTAAGAGTCCTGTTTCCAGTGTGTCTGTCTGGTGTCTCCCAGGAAGTGTTCCCACTAAAGCTGTGGTGTCTGCCAGTGTTCCCAATAAAGCTGTGGTGTCTCCCAGTGTTCCCAGTAAAGCTGTGGTGTCTCCCGGTGTTCCCAGTAAAGCTGTGGTGTCTCCCGGTGTTCCCAGTAAAGCTGTGGTGTCTCCCGGTGTTCCC
>CAKALU010051662.1:0-10482 GCA_916700995.1 Hozukius guyotensis | reverse complement strand
CTCCATCACCAAGAGGAGAACATAGAGAGGAGTTCCCTCAGCCAGCTGGTCCTGAGGCTCACCTCCTCTAACAGCACCAGGCCTGAGGACAGCCCTCACACTATCTGGACCAACCAAATTAGAGCTAAAGAAAAAGAAGATTGCATCAACTATTGGACATCCACCACAAAAAGTCAACACAAACTTCAATGCTATTTGGCTCTAAACAGACAGTACACAGTGGCAGACTATCTGACCACCGTGACTGACCAGAAACAGAGAAAGACATTGACTATGTACAGACTCAGTGATCACAGCCTGGCCATAGAGACTGGCCGACACAGGCAGACCTGGCTGCCTAGAGAAGACAGGCTGTGTCAGCTCTGTCCACAGAGACAGGTGGAGACAGAGCAACATTTCCTGCTACAAGAGAGAGAGAGAGAGAGAGAGACAGAGACAGGGAAAAATTCTTTACAAAAATTAAATGTAAACTCCAAGATTTTGATTCCCTCTCTGACCAAAATAAAATACAACATCTACTTGGAGAAAATAGTGTCATCGCCAAAGAAGCTGCAGGATATGTCAGTGCATGTCACAGCCTGAGAGACAACCACAACAACACATAATAGATGGAACTCCCACTCTGCCTTTTATTTACTCCTCTACTTCATGGTTTGTTTTTTTTTGTTTTGTTTTTTATATATACATTTGATATTGCAATATATTGTTATTAATTGTTTTTATCTGTTTGTTTTACTGACACAACAAACTTGAATTATTTCTGTATTGTTTTCTACCATTTCCATGTTCTTTTTAAATATCTATATATTTTAATTAGCTTAATGAATTTTATATATGTGTATATAAATGTTTTTGTTTTTATTTTGTTCTTTTTTATTATTATTATTATTGAATTGACGCTTTGGCAATATTGTTCACCTGACAGTCATGCCAATAAAGCAAATTGAATTGAATTGAATTGAAATTGACAGAGACAGAGACAGAGAGAGAGACAGAGAGAGACACACAGAGAGAGAGACAGAGAGAGAGAGACACAGACAGAGAGAGAGAGAGAGAGAGAGAGAGAGAGAGAGAGAGACACAGAGAGACACACAGAGAGAGAGACAGAGACAGAGAGACAGAGACAGAGACCCACAGATAGACAGATAGATGTTTTGTCCACCTCAGTAGATAACTGTCTCTAATGGAGATAAATCCTGTAATAACAGAGTTAACAGACAACCCATGTTGATCAAACAGCTAGTTAGCATAACACATATAAACATTAGCTTTAGCCACCGTTAACATCACATCTGAACTCACCTCTGATGAACCCTGAGCTTCTTTACCTCCAAGAATCCACCGAAGCATCGTCTTTTTTATCGGTGAACGACGACTATAAGATGTAACGCCGCTTCGTCTTGTTAACAGGATAGTTTCACTAAACGTTACTGCAGTAGTTTGTCAGCTAGCTGCATGATATTTCTGTCACGACCAAAACAAACTACTCATGTGACTCAAACTACGGAAGCTTTGGTTGGACACTTCCGCTTCTTCTTCTTCTTCTTCGCGGTTTTTATTTGGCGGATTGCAATACCAGCTTTGAGGTGCATGGCGCCCCCTACCGTACCGGAGTATGTAGAAATAATAATAATAATAATAATAATAATAATAATAATAATAATAATAATAATAATAATAATAATAAAAGTAATAACAATAATAATATATTTAATTCATTATAAAATAATAATAATAATAATAATAATAATAATAACAATAATAATAATAATAATGATAATAATGATAATGATAATAATAATTATGATAATAATAATACTAATAATGATAAAAAAAAATCATTATTAGTATTATTATTATTATTATTATCATTATTATTATTGTTATTAATTATAATAATTATAAAATTAAATACAAATTAAATTAAATTAAATTAAATTAAATAAAAATAATTAATTAATTAACTTAAATTAAAAATATATATTCTGCTAAACAATCCTGTGTTTATTAAGAAATGTATTACTCTCTGAGTTTACCACACCATATCTCCATTTTTTGGTTGGACACAATTCAGGCAGATAAATATTTCATGTTTTATTTATTGATATTCATTTGTCCTGTTTTACTTAAAGATAGCCCTCCAGATTTCCTTCAAAATATATATAAAAATATAAATAATATTTTTCCACAAAAAAAAAGTAAAAAATTACATCTACTCCCTCATTGGAAAATATATATATATATATATATATATTAAAAAAAAAATCTATGACTATGCAAACAGTGTTGCTTATCATTCTATTAAAATCACTAGTGTTCACTGCCCTCTAGTGGTCACTGGGAAGAACTGCAATATTCAATTTGTCTTCTTTATTTTTATATTGTTTTATAATAAAGTATACATTAGAAATACAGATACTATTATGAACATATACATTTTTTATTGATACTGCTAAAGAATATAACCAGTATTGATAACAGTAAAGTCTGCAGTTCCTGAGTTTACGTCTGCGTTGATGCTAAGAGATGTTGAGCTGTGTATTTAAAATCACGACTGTTTGCTGCCCTCTAGTGGTGACAGGTAGGAACTGATAAATTAGTAAAAATAACGTCAATGCAGCCGTTATGAAATCGTTACACTTCCGGTAAATCATTTCAAAATAAAGGTAAAATGCGAAACAAAATGCTGCCCTCTTGTGGTCACCATGAAGAACTGCAATATTAAATTCGTCAAGTTAGCATCAATGCAGCCATGTTAACATACTTACGCTTCTGGGAAATGTACATTTTCTTAGCACATTACATTATGTAGGGCTTTACCTGTTGTTTAACCTGAATAATGTAGATTTTTTTAAGCACTGATGACAGGAGATGTTGATTTGTGTTTTTAAAATCACGAGTGTTTGCTGTCCTCTAGTGGTGAAAGCGAGGAACTGCTAAATTAGTCAAAATAACGTCAATGCAGTCAATATGGCATAGTTGCACTTCCGGTGCATCATTTCAAAATAAAACTTACAACGTACACTGGCATTGATAAGCTTTAACGAATAATAACGCGACAAATACACGATAAAACACTCGTTATTTTAAATATACAGATCAACATCTCCTAGCATCAATTTAAAATCATTAGTTTTAATTTCCTCCAGTGGTCACAGGTAGGAACTGCATCATAGAAGTTGTCAAGCTAGCGCCATACAGTTATCAATACTGGATATATTCTTTAGTAGCATGAATAATCCATTTATATGTTCATAATACTATCTGTATTTTTAATGTTTTCTTTGTTATAAATCGAATATAATATATAAAATAAAATAAAATAAAATAATATAATATAAAATAATATAATATAATATAATATAATATAATATAATATAATATAATATAATATAATACAATATAATATAATATAATATAAAATAAAATAATATAATATAATATAAATGTACAACAACAACAATATAATGTGAGTGCAGAGAAACTTCCCTTCTTCAGCACTTGAATGTGAAAACAGTCTTCTAGTGTCAAACTCTACACCATTACCTCCGTCACCTCTGCTACATTATTCAGAGAGATAATAATAATAATAAATTGATTGATATAGCACTTTTCAAAACAGATGTTACAAATTGCTTCACAAGACAATAAAAGCAGATAAATAAAGTTAAAAAAATAAGCATAAAACAGAACATATTGATAATAATAAAGTAGTAAAATGGTAGAAGAAGGTGATAAAAAGAAATATAAACACACACATGGTCTGTACACAGTGCTTCACCACACAAGCACATAACAAATGCATATACAGACATATAACATTGGGACCTTATGAGACTGCCATCCTAAAAACCTGTGTTTTCAAAAGTTTGAAATAAAACATTCAACACATTTTGAGTGTCGTTCTCCATTTTACAGCTAGATGGCAGTGTGTAACAATCCCATGAGATCAGATGAAGGTTCAAACCTCCATCATCCAGAGAAAACGAAGTATTTCTGCCTAATGTTTCCCTTTTCTATTTATCTAAATTAGATTTAAAACTCCTGAAAGACAAAATCATTTGATTGATTGTCTTGTATGATTTCAACACTCTCTGCCTACAGTTGTTCTGACTTGTTTCTCTCCTCCACCTCTACATTAATGTTGACCTGCCCTCCCTCCATATCTTCCTCCTCATCCATCCTCCTCCTCCTCCTCCTCCTCTCGGTGTCTCCCCTGTTAACACACAGATGCACACATACCAGACACACACGCACACACACACAGTCACACATCACCCTAGCTGTGTCTACTCCTGCTCCCCCGATTGAGACGACACGCAGTGTAGGGCCTGTGACCTTCATGGTGGCTCAGATCTGCGGCTGGCACTGATTTCTGATTTAGTGTCGATCCGCCGCGCTTGTCAGGGGCTGCGAGGTGCTTTCCATGTGGTAATAGAAAAGCTCAAGGGCAGCTCGAGAGAGGAGGAGGAGGGTTAGGGAGAGGGATTGGCTGAGGGGGGAGTGAATGGGTTTTAGATTTGGGGATGGGTGATGCTCTGTTTGTTTAACCATCTGTCAGATATCTGAATGAATAGGTCAAATATGTAGACTCTAGAGAATCAGTATATTATTAATGCAAAAGATGTACAAACTACAGCCATAGCCGCTCTGTGAGGCTGTACTTAGAGGCATAGTGGTGCTATGAGCTCAATGCTCATGTCAGCATGATAACATGATCATAAAAAATGGCTAACATGCAGATGTTAAGCATGTTTACCATCTTAGTTTTAGATTTTAGTCAGTGTGTTGACATTTACTACTTATCACTAAACACAAAGTACAGCTGAGGCTGATGGGAATGTCTTTAGTTTTGCAGGTATTCGGTCATAAACCAAAGTGACAAATTAACATTTTGACCTCATAATAGCGCTACATGAAAAGTCAGAGAATCACCAAAGTTTCTTCAAATCATCCTGAGGGCAACATGAATATCTGTACCAAGTTTCATGGAAATCCATCCAATAGTTGTTGAGATATTTCGCTAGATATTAAAGGTCCGGGGATTATCAAAATCATTAGTATTCATCCTCTGAGGACAATGAATGTCTGCACAGAATTTCATGGAAATTTCTCCGATAGTTGTTGAGGTATTTCAGCCCCTTCTCCTCATTCCCAGGGCGTCAAATGCCGATGCTTTGTCACAGCCGTCGGCGTTCAATAACAACGCACAAGGCACCCTTGTTCAGTGTCATTTTCACTGTACAAACGTAGTAGTTTTAAGCCCAACCATGTTGTTTTTCCTAAACCTAACTGTAATGGTTTTGTTGCCTGAACCTAAGCAAGAGTTTTTGTTTACTTCACAACATTAAGCACGTGTTTACTGCGATCGAAAAGTGACGCCGAGGGATCTGACAAAGCGTCAGTATGTGACGAGTTGAGATGTGAACGCTTTGGATATTTCAGTCTGGACCATCATGGTGGACCAATCAACCGACCGACAATGTCATCCCTCTCAAAACTACAAATATCACCCTCATGGTGGCTCTAGAGGAAATATCAGAGGCTTAACAAAGTCATTACATCATCTGGTGACCATGAATGTCTTTACAAAACTACAGTATGTACCAATCCATCAAGTAGAGGTTGAAATACTTCACAAATTAAGTGAAGAACATGACCTGTTGGTTGCGCTAGAGGGAAAGTCAGGGAATCCCCAAAGTCTGTAGGATTCATCCTCTTGTCACAGTGAACGTTTGCACCAAATCTAATGGGAATCCATCCAACACTTGTTGAAGTATTTCAGGACCAAAGTGGTGGACAAACTGACTAACAGGCCGACTGCCACTAAAAAAAAACACAGAAAATGTGATCAGGGTGAGATGGTGCCAGGAAATGAGGTGGAAAGACTCACCTCATAGGGTGAAAACCCATGTGAGCACAGACAGGAAGGTCTAGAGAGAGATTCAGGAGTTCACTGGAAAGAAATGGGAGGGAAAAAGTAAGTGGTTCCTGAGTGCGGCGGCGTCGGCCCGGTGCAGACGAGGTGTCAAATATGACCAATGGCAGGAATCAGCTAAGAGGTGAAGTCATGATGGCGATGGCCACCAAAACACTCCCAGCACTAAAGACCAGAGCAAAGCAAAAAGTCGGCTCCCTCTTCCTCCGTTATATCTGATCTCCACCCTGTAAGGAAAACAAATGGTTATGATGATGGAAAAGGAATTAAGCTGTGATTTAACAACGGGGCCAACAACAGTATTCAATAACGGGCTCTTCAGAGGGCTCTTGTAGAGGAGAGAGTCTCATTCTTGACCAACACACTTCACTGTCCCTCTTCATCAGGATTTCACTGTGTTCTGCTTTACGTAGCGACGTGGTCTCTGGCTCAGACCTGAAGCACGCTGGGTAGCTCCGTCACAAGTCCACAGCTAACCATATACAACAGGATTCATCCATCTATCATGATTCTTTACAAAAATATGACTTTTATAGTATGCAAAATATGTTTTTTATGTTTACATATTAACGCAACTTGCAATGTTTTGGTTGATTCAGGCTCAGTTTTAAAGCTAGAGTGAAGATACCGGCATCAGATGAAACTAGAAAACCTTAGGAATCTACATGTCATACCAGCGTGCCATGAAGGAGGTTATATAACGCTCCAAACTTAATGCAAAATTTTGGTGAGGAAAAACTGGCGTATCCATTTTCAAAGGGGTCCCTTGACCTCTGACCTCCAGATATGTGAATGTAAATGGGTTCTATGCGTACCCACGAGTCTCCCCTTTACAGACATGCCCACTTTATGATAATCACATGCAGTTTGGGGCAAGTCATAGTCAAGTCAGCACACTGACACACTGACAGCTGTTGTTGCCTGTTGGGCTGCAGTTTGCCATGTTATGATTTGAGCATATTGTTTTATGCTAAATGCAGTACCTGTGAGGGTTTCTGGACAATATCTGTCATTGTTTTGTGTTGTTAATTGATTTCTAATAATATATATATACATACATTTGCATAAAGCAGCATATTTGTCCACTCCCATGTTGATAAGAGTATTAAATACTTGACAAATCTCCCTTTAAGGTACATTTTGAACGGATGAATAAGGTAAGATTAAATTGCAATTAATCACAATTAACTATGGACAATCATGCGATTAAATATTTTAATCGATTGACAGCCCTACTTTTGAAGTTTTATTTGATCTCTCTCTCTTTCTTTTCTTCAGCAAATACTGTGAAAACTACAAGAAAATAAAAGACATTAAGGTTTCAAATATACATCTCTCAGTTATTTTAAAGTCTCTCAAGATAGCTTCTGTTGGTAAACAAGCTCAAACATGTTAGCACAACAGAAATGTGATGAAATCAAATAAAATTACTTCATATTGTAGTTGCATTGTTCATGTAAAGGCACATAAACAAGCATTATAAACAAATATAAAACAAAATGAAACATAATTACCGTGTGCAGAATAAGGTTATTTTGAGGCCACATGTCTTTCCTCTGCAGCCATGTTGGTTCTTACCCATAATGCCACAGTTGTGCCCTTTACTATGTGACATGTCATGTGACCCGTTATACTCTACATCAAATAAAACCTAAACATAAATAACCAAATGTTATTTTAAGGTGATACATTTTTTAACCAGTGTTTCCTTTTCAACATCTTATTTATTACATTCTTCATAATTTTAATGAGTGAATGAACTCAAATAATCATGAATTTATGAAATAAATGTCTCAGTGAAACATGCCTCTGAGACAGTTACAACCAGCTTTATCCTTTAAATTAAAGAGTAGGTCAAAATGTTCAATACAGACACACAAGGCACCCTTTAGCGTTGTTATGTGACACACCAGGCTTAGTAGTAGTAATTTTAAGCCCAACCATGTTGTTTTATCCTAAACCTAGCTATAGTGGTTTTGTTGCCTGAACCTAAACAAGTGTTTTTGTTGAATTCACAACATGAAGCACGTGTTTATTACGACCAAAAAGTGACGCCACGACGAGTTGTGATTGAGAACGCGTTGGTATTTTCCACAGTTACATCCTTTTCAGTTTCCTCTTTGCAGCAAGGAAACACATTCTGGGGAAAAGTGGACGTGCTTGTCGGATTGTTGATTTCGGAAATGAAGTGAAAATCTTTCTTACGCGGCCCCTTAATTCCTGATCCTGATGTTGGAAAGACGATGTTCTGACAAGCACTTTGTTTCAAGCATACTCAGGCCTACTACTAAAATCTCAACCTATATAACCTTTAAAAGATCAGTCACCCAAATAACCAAAATATATTTCTCACTTCTCACCTTTAATGGTATTTAGCCATGCAATTAGGTTTTACAGACTTTATTTGCAGGTTTTGAAACATCTCATCTCTGAGACGTTTTTTTGTGGTGCAAAAATGACATTTGAAAAATCATCTCTTTCCAGAATCATTGTCCCAGTTTTTCTAGATAATCCACAGATCAGCTGTTTTCATAATGACTATTTCTGTAGTAGAAAGTCGTTCCAATGAAAATTGTCCACAGAAAATATGTTTTTTGTAACTGATCCTTTATGCTAACACTATGGTGCCATAAGACCTAATTAAAGCAAAGTGCACATGGACTTGATTATAATATATATGGCTTATAATCCAGAGGGTGTTGGTCTGAAGATGACCAGGGAGGAAGCCTGAGTGTATTCAAGCTTGTCACTTTGATTTGTCACATGAGAATGACTGTAATTGCTGTGTTTCAGTCATCACAGGTTAATTATCAGCCTTGACCTATTACATACACACACATGCAGACACACGTTTCAGACATGAGGAGGGAAGGATTGTTTTTGTACAAACCCTAAAAAGTTAGAAGACATACAGCTCAGTAATGTAAAGCTGCCACTTCTCTTTTCCTCGGTATCATCTTCCTCTCCGTCTAACAGATCATCACTGCCTGTCTCTCACCCCTCCTCCTCCTCCTCCTCCTCCTCTTCCCTCCCTCATTTGGTGACCCACTAATGTTCTGTTCATTTTCTCTTATGAATAGATAATGGGCAAAAATCAAATCTCTTCATTTGCATGTAATACAATTAAGACCTTTTCAAACAATGACAAATGGAGGGAGCAGCGAGATGTCAGTCAGCCTCGTCAGCGAGCGAGCAGAGACAGCATCGGCTGAAGCTCTCCGTTTTAACGAAAATTAATAAAACCTTCAAATGGAATTTTCTCGCCGCCATCTGGCATAACAATCACCAAGACACTCCTAGACTCAGCCTGTCAAATAAAATTAAACTTCTCATGAATTTGGATGTGAAACCACCAACATTCCTCTACGCACAAAAACCAAAAGAATTGGATTTTTTTTCTCTATAAATAAATGATGGGATGTCTGACCCAAACTGATCCCAGAGATCAATTTATCTTTTTCCTCATTGGTTGATTTAAGGACAGACAATCATGTTGGCGTTACAACTGTTACTTAAAGGGTAGGTTCACTTTTGTTTAAGTCTCTATATAAACAATGCTCACATGGCCATATGCACATTAAAACAGTTTTTGGTTGCTTTACTTGTTTACTGCTCTCCAAACGGGCCCTGAAGAGATCCCTTAATGCCAAACTAAGCTAAGATAAGCTATTTAACATACAGACACGAGAGTGATATCAATCTTCTCATCTAGCTCTCGGCAAGTAAGTGTATATAGTATTTACCAAATTTCTCCAAATTTTCAGGTTTTAGGTCATTTTTTTGAGAAGCAGTCGTTGGCAATGTAAATCTTAGATCTCAACAATGCTCGTTAAATATGTATAAAAAGAAAATCACACAAGTGAAATTAGAGAAAAAAAGAGAATCTGAGACATAAAATAGTGCAGAAGTTCAAATATAGGGATGAAATATAAAATAAAATAATATATTTTGGTGGTACAGTAATTGCAAAATGATTAATGTAAACATGAATGTAGTAAATGTATATGCATAATGAGAATTAATAAATATATTATATATATAAAGGTAAAGGGACAATATAATGGTAAAATTAAATAATGTAAATAATAAAATGACTAGCTATTTAAAGG
This sequence comes from Hozukius guyotensis, assembly GCA_916700995.1. Taxonomy (NCBI): domain Eukaryota; kingdom Metazoa; phylum Chordata; class Actinopteri; order Perciformes; family Sebastidae; genus Hozukius; species Hozukius guyotensis. The sequence goes on along the minus strand of CAKALU010051662.1, from coordinate 435 downwards.
AAGCACATTTTTTTAATCTCAAAACAAGAGATGGGCGTCAAACTCCGGTCTTTGTTTTGTGCAAAATGTATTTTTCAGTTCAGCCAAAGTCAAATTATGAGGCTTCAAGTTAGCCAAATCAAGTGGGTGTCTCTCAAAGTTTGAGTCTTTTTAGTATGAAATCACCGCTGTATTTCCCCAACACTGTTTCCTTGCTAAGCTGCGGGGGGAAAATGGCAACCAAAAGAGGGAATTTTGTACAAAAAAGGTTGATACCCACTTGATATGACTATTTTTGTTTCAGCTCAACTTTTCCACAGAACAAGGAAGTGTGGATTTTATCCCCGTCTCTTGTTTGGAGACAGACTTTAATAAAACGTGAACCTATCCTTTAAAGCAATAGTTCAACATTTTTGGGAAATATGATTATTTGTTTTTCTTGCCAAGAGTTAGATG